>CAJVSB020000735.1:0-25521 GCA_911865555.2 Thlaspi arvense
AAAGAGGAAGAAGCTAGAATATAATTGTAGCAAATGTAGATACAAAAAAATAGCAATTCTAAATCATATAAAATCAAATCTCTATATGCAATCCAACAAGTATATAATTGCAACAAATGCAGATACAAAAAAATAGCAATTCTAAATGATATAAATCATATAAAATCATCATCTCTATATGCAATCCGACAAATTTGGGTGAAAGTGTTGGCTTCTATTCTTTTCCTGGTTTATGTTATTTTCTCTTCAAATCACCTATTCAAAACAACCTTGAGCACCATCACGGTAACCTACAAACGAACCCCAAATTCTTAGAGTTTTCTATTAAAACAAAAAACGTACCCACTAAAAAAAAGTAGATCAAAGACAAAGAACAACCCATGTTATCAACTCCGAATAGTAACCAACTTCTGAAAAAATGATTCCTGAAAGACAAAAAAGACCACATCCTCCCTTTCAAGGGAAAAAATATATTTCAAACTAATCCTGATAAGAAAAGGAATAGAGCACTAGTGCAAATGTCCCTTAATATTTTAAATACACTTGACACCTTTCAACCAGAAGACAAACTTGGTTATCCAACTTCAAGAATAAACATCTAGTGCTATTTTTATTTGGCATGCAGGTTCAACCATAAAATAAGGTAATACTCTAATCAAAATGTGAAGTGGACACAATTGCTTGTCACTTTTTAATATTTAGTTTAGAAAGAAATCAATACTAACTTGAAGTTTTCAATATTTTAAGTTCGATTAACTGTCCAAATGATAAAGCATCCAGAACCTTAAAATTAATAATCCAGTTTCCAATTTACTTATCCATTTTCCAACTTGATTTCATATGCTCCAGTTTCCACCACCTTATAACTGTATGCACATTCTCACCATTCGATCATCATAAACTCACTCTTAATTTTAATTTACTAATTTGCAATTAAACATTAGAAGTTTACAACATACAGATATTCATCTTGCAGAGATTGGACAATAATGCAAGTATTTAAAGCCAAAGGGGCACTATCTTGAAATGAAAATATCTGAGAACCAATCATGAATTGCAGACAATATTCCTTAAGATATTTTAGCTTTTGGTTGGTGATTTCTTAATAACAAATGCATCAATAAGAATGTAGTATTGTAATTTTATAATTGGAATCTGAGTAAAACTACTTCTAGTAGCATAGGGTCAATATTTATGTAGCTTGGCTCATGTAAAAAGAGTCAACTAGTGTCAGAAAGAAGGTTCTGTGGGACAGATTGTCCATCCAAATATCTTATAAGCTTAAAACCCTATTACATAGTAAAAACTACATAGAAGAAAAAAGAATTCACTGAAAATATATGACAAAAGCATTTCTTGAGAGAGGAAGTGAAGTGCTAATTGATTGGTCATTAGTCATTACTTGAAAGAGATCTAGTAAACTGGTTTGTTGATTTTCAATATGAACAAGTTGCTTCTGGATCAAAGATAAATCCTCACACTTTTTTTGGTTGCCATTAGCATATTCAATGATGCTACTAATTGCAATATTAGATTTAGAGCTCTGATGCAACTTTTCATATCTATAATACCCTAGTGAGTACTAGAGCATGGGTCTTATATTCACTATCCTTTCTAAAGAAGAGACAGTTACTCAAGCCCTTGTCAAATGGACTAGAAGCAGAAATTTAGAAAGCATTGCAAAATTAATAGGTTTCGCGATTACATTTAAATTATTAAAATAATAAGACAACAAGTTGAGAGAACAAAAAATACTTGGTGCACACAAAAATTATAGCTATTCCTAGTAGATACTAGCATAAGCGAAGATCCTTCCGAAACATGGTAGCTATCTCTCACATAATTTGGAATACAGAGGTTCATAATAAATTAATATGCAGAAAGTCTTAACAATTTAAGAAAGTGTCGCATTTCTACATGATTGTATGCATGTTAATGTACGCATGAGGTCTAGACCTGAAATTGTCTTGCATAAGTTTTTGGCTACATACTAATGTAGTTTCTTCATGATACTAATGTATCAATTTGTGATGTTTGCCCAAGGATGTTTGATAACCCAAATCCTTGGGATTTTGGGCTTTTGGGCTTTTGTTCTCTGTAAGTCTAGCTTTTAAAGCTGTTTGACTTACTACGAGTTCTCTATAGAAAAACATAATAGTTGTGGGCATAATGTGTTTAGCGATCCTTACACTCAACCAAAGCATGCTCCTCATCCTCATTTCAGAATAAGGCCCTCTTGACCTCCCTTATATTGCATGAGAGTGTTTATCCCACTTGTGTTATCTCTCAAATGTTTGATTAGGTCTACCTCTTTCCTTAATGACATTAATAATCTCCATCTCCATATTATCTATTCTTCATATACTGATTCCAACACCTGAATATTTGACTTACACTTTCAACTTTCTTTTGTAGCCATGACGATTGATAAAACTTGGATAAGTAAGCCACGAAAACACCTGAATATGCGGTAGTGTAAGGCAATTTTCTAGAATTGCATTTCAGCATTGGTCTATTGATGGCATGTAATAAAGTGTCCATGTCCAAATTGTGGATTTAAGAAGTGGAAAACGAGAGATGTAGTTAGAGAGCACTTGATGATAAAGCCTTTCCCAGAAAATTACATTAAGTTTGGTATTGGCATGGTTAAGAAGGCACTATAACTGATTGTCAGAATGTTGATAGCACACATGTCATAGAAGATGATTTTTACCCCTAAAATGTTATGGAAATCATGATTAACAAGGCATTTGGGCTTCCTAGGCACAATGTCAATAAATGTGGTGAAAGAGAAGAAGAATCTTTAATGAAGGACATAATGAGATGTACAATGATGATGATACAGATTTCAATGAATTGCTTAAAGATGGTAATTAAAGAATTGTATGAAGGGTGTAGGAAATATTCGAAATTGTCATTTCTAGTAAAGTTATATCACATAAGGTGCTTGTGTAAAATGAGTGACAAAGCAATGACCATGGTACTAGAATGTTAAGAGACATGTTTGAAGATGCCAAGATCCCTGCTTCATTTTACGAAGCAAGAAAACTATCAATAAACTGGTATCAACTATATCAAGATACATGCATGTCCAAATGATTGTATGTTATATTAAGGTGAAGAAAAATGAAACTTACAAGAATGCAAATCATGCAAGGCATGGTAGGTGGAAGGAGAAGAAGCAACATTCCAAGATTTTGTGATACTTTCCATTAAAAATCAAGGTTGTAAAGATTTGTTCATGTGTTCTAAGACACAAAATCTATGAGATGGCATTTGAAACAAATTTGTCAAGATAGATTGATGAGGCATCCTAGGGATTCTAAGGCATGGAAAACATTCAATTTAATGCACCTTGAATTTACTGCGGATCTAAGAAATGTACGGCTTGGCCTAGCTACTAATGGTTTCAATCTTTTTGGAGCCATGAGTACGAGCTATACCATTTGGCCAGTTGTTCTAATCCCGTACAACTACCTCCCTTGGGAGTTCATGAAGTAAACTTCACTCATTTTGTCAATGATCATTCCTGAAAAACAAATGCCAGGGAGCAACATAGATATGTACTTGCAATCTCTCATCCAAGAGTTGCAAGAATTGTGATATGAGGGAGTGCATACATTAGACTCTTCCAAAAATGAAATGTTTAGAATGCGAGCAGCTCTAATATGGCCAATTAGTGACTTCCCTGGGCTTGGTACTTTATTTGGGTGGAACACACACACTAGTATTGCTTGCCCCACTTGTAATTTTGATACAAGCTTGTGTAGATTGGCATAGAAAAAAATGATGTTTTATGGGTCATTGTCAATTTTCTAGAAAGGGGTCACAAATTTCGATTGAATTGAGTATGATTTGATGGGAAAATTGAGCTCTGGGATCCACCAATAACATTGTCAGGATCAAATATTTTGAAACAACTTGAGGGCATTGACGTTAACTTTGGAAGATGTAAAAGATCTCAGAGAAAACTATTGTTGGTAATGGATCTGTGCAGTGAAGGAAGAAAAGCATATTTTTTTATCTTCCTTATTGGGAGACTAATTTGTTGCAGTGCAACCTAGATGTTATGCATATTGAGAAAAATGTATATGACAATGTAAATATACACTTTGCTTAATGAGACTGAGAAATCAAAAGATAATCTTAATGCCTAAAAGGATCTTAAGGAAATGGTGTGTGAAGGAGGCCCTTTGGCCAGATGAGAATGGAAGATATCGTCCATCTTTGTTCACAATGTCAAATGCAAATAAAGATACATTTTTGCGAACATTGACAAATGTCCAAGTTCTAGATGGGTACTCTAGTAACATTTCAAGGTGCATTGACTTGAAACAACGAAAGTTATTTGGATTGAAGAGCCATAATTGTCACATTCTTATGGAGCACTTGTTGCCACTTGTCATACTTAATGTTTTACCAGACAAAGTGGTAGCAGTTTAATGGAGTTATCTACATTATTTAGACAATTATGTGGTAGAAGCTTAAATCTTTCAGATCTTGATAGGTTGCAATCTCGAATTGTGCTCACTCTTTGTCACTTAGAAATGATATTCCCCCCCATCCTTTTTTACAATCATGGTTCATTTGACTTGTCATTTAGTTGGGGAGGCAAAACTAGGAGGCCCAGTACACTATCGATGGATGTATCCTATTGAGAGGTATTGCCTCTCTTGCTGTACTCAATTTTCAAGCTTAAATGGCAAAAATCCTTTACTATACTAACTCCTAAAATTTCATTAGGTATTTGGGACATCTTAAATCTTATGTACGAAACAAGGCTGAGCCTGAAGGATCCACAGTGAAGGCTACTTAGCCAAAGAGGTTCTTACAATCTGTTCTCAATATATAGAAGGGATTGAGACACGAATTCATAGGCTGAGATGTGTGATGATTACCCTAGTCAGAATGTTTGTCCTACTCCTCAAGCATTTTTCCACTAGTGGGTAGAGCAATAGGAGCTTCCTCGGCCTTTGAGCTTTCAATTGTGAAAAAAAAATTCAAGCACATAGATATATCTTGCTAAATTATGCACAAATACAGCCATATATCGAGTGAGTACCTACAAATCATGCTTATTATCAATGTGAAAAAATTGCTTAAAATATGTAATGTTAATGCTAAGATTTCATGTAGTAAATTTAAAGATCACATACGAAGACGATTTATGGGTCAACGACCTTCAAATATAGATATTGAGAAGATGGTTAATAAAGAGTTTTGCTGATTAGTTTCCTCGGAAGTAGTTTGGAATTGTTATACAATTCCTTAATTTTATTAAAGTTGGTTAATTATAACTCATAATTCAAGCTTCACGATAAATTGTTTACATTGTTTATTTAGATTATTAACCAGACATTTCGGCTACTGTCTCAGAGGATCTTATGTTTCTAGTAAGAGGTCCCACACAGCATGCTAGAAGGTTTTCCTGCATTTAATATAAATGGGTTCAATTTTGGACAGTCAGTCGAGAACTAGGATTACAAACGCAAAATAGTGGAGTTTTTATAACTTCTTCCACACCTTGTGTTGCAAGTACTGTTGATGAAACCTACGGCAGGCTAATTTGTTATATTATGAAAGATTAGAAGATATCATTGAGCTTAATTACTTTGGTTGGTTTATGGTTACGCTATTCAAATGTAAATGGGCTGACACCACTACGGAAAAGGGGGTTTAGAAAGGATGCGTGGGGTTTTACATCTGTAAATTTTTCACGATTGGTTCACATAGGTGATCATGAAGAGCATGATCCATACATTGAAGCTTCACAAGCTCAAATGGTATATTATGTTGATAATGAGGCTCATGTAGGTTGGCATACTGTTGTACATTTGAAGTCTAGGGACTTGTATGATATGGAAGAGAGATGTTGAAGATCCTGAAAGTGAGTCATGCTCGGAGCAAGACTTGGACCGATTTTTTTAAGATGTCAATGATCTTCCATTATTAAGGGAGGATGCAAATGATGAATTGATAGGTGAGGATGCAAATAATGAGGCGGGGGAAGATGCAGATATTTTGAATAGTTCTACAAATAAATCTGAAATTTGACTTACTCAAAGTGCCATGTAGAGGTATAACAAACCCTAAAGAATCCTTGTCGTGCTTTGCTTGTTTAAATGTGAAAACATATTGATTGATTAGGTGTTCTTATGTTGTTATTATCGGTACCCACTATCTGCATTTTAGGCATTTGCTATATGGGAAACTAATGGTTAGGATTACTAATGATATTCACAGGGGCCTTGCCTATCTAGAATATGATAGTGGTACTTGTGTGTCATGGCCTGCCCCCTAAATAGAAGTTACCAGAAGTAGTGAGCCCAACATGCAGTAAAATCAATTATTACTTCTTGTATGCTTCAATGGGACATGTTTGCCCCAGTTTCTAAATTGATCAATGTGAGTGGACTAGAGCATTAGATGTCTTTAACTAGTTAATACTTTTTCAACCCTTCTCCCTCTCAAAAAAGTGTGTCCTTTTTCTTACTTTTAGCATACATAGATTTCCATCTCCCCGCCATAACTTAGCAAGATATTTGTTTTTTTCATTTTTTTTTTGGGGGGTGTTGGGGCAACAAATAAAAAATTAAAGACAAAATGAATCCAAACATACTCTCTACTGACAACTAAGAAATTGGTCTACCTGATTGTTATGAAAAAATCTTTTAGATAATCTCTAGCAAGTTCATCTTTTGTTTCCATTTCTTCTATTGGATCTAGTCCATGCCAGTCTATGCCTCACTGATGCATAGCCTGAAAATTAAGTTCATAGCTAGCATACTTGCAGTAGTTATGCTTCTAATTGCCCTAATTTGTTATGGCAAATATTTTTCTTTTTCTCAAACAATCTATTCAAAGTTAGCAGATAAATAACAAAGCCCAGATGACTTATTCTTGCAGATATCTCAGAGCGGCATGGCTTCACCCTATGTTTATGCATCAATGCCACTTTTTTGATCCAAAATTGCATAGAATAAGTCATTATTTTTCTAAATCATAATTGGTGATGGATCTATCAGTTTTGACTTCAAGGAAGATTTACTCTATCTAAATTTCTGAATCATAATAAAAAATTTCTGAAGTTGCGTCTCTACAAGTGGGATTAATGTGATAATATTAAATGGTGGGGACTATGATTAGTTGTCTAGTATTTGATTACTCTACTAGCTAGTGGTAGGTTAAGACAGCAATTAGTTTGGGTTAGGGACTAGATTAAGTCCGTGGTATGTGGGCGACTTTAGATTTGGATTTGGCTTGCTCTCTGACAACTTTTCTCCTAACTTTATGCCTGTATATTTGCCTACGAGATAATTATAGTATTTTATAAACAATAAGTTTATTGTTTTGGGTTATTCTATTGGTTATGTCAATATCAATGACATAGCCTTCAGTATGTTACTCTTAAATTCATTCTCTACATTTACAGTTATCACAAACATAGGAATACTAACCAATTGCTCCTCCAAAACACAAATTTCAGGCATGCTCCATGACAGCATGGATACAGAGGAAGCCTATGATACCTGTAACCTACAAGTTTGGGGAATATTACATAGCAAAAATACCATCCAAATTTTAAACAGATAGGGGAAAAAGAATATTAAGAAAATAATAACTTCAATTCTTAGTCAAGGTAATCAAATCTAAGAACAAAGTACAGTTGCAGAATAAAAAGAGACAAACACAAATGTGAAGAAGGCAAGAGAATTAGGTCAAAAGGGCTTTAATTTTATTCCACTACTGCATGAGTGTATATGTTTGCATCCAGAACATCCCATGTTTTAACATGCAAGAGAGACTAAATATACAGCCTTACAGTATACACCTGGACACATAATCTACCTTACAAGATATTTCCACTCAATCCCACAAAAACAATTTTATATGGAGCACAACATTCTATTTAAAGCATGATCAGATATGCAATAGAACTACACTCAAGTCAATAAAGAATTTATCACATGACCGCTAGGTCCTTTTTATTCAAGAAAGATTTTAACGCATTCACTTGAAGATGAACAAAGATTACCAAATGAACAAACTATATAACATATCTTCAGCAGAAACTTCTTCAAAAATTTTTTCTATGGGAAGTATGTGGACTAAAGAGACCAAATAACACCCTTCCCTCCCTCCTGTGTCATAAAACTTACTTTATATGCAATCTGCCTCATAAATTTGAAACTGAAATAAGATTATAGGATGGCACATACGCTGACATTACTTGTGTTTTCCATTATTTTCTCTAAGATCACTATTAGATAACTATATTTACATATAGTATTTCCATTATAGGTGCAGCTATGCCAAAGCCAAAGTGTTACAAGAATGCACTGAAATTATTTGGTGGGAACACCTCTCCTACTACCCCTTCATCTGATACATTTCCCCTCCCCCCCATTTGGCTCATATTGGTCCAAGTCAATCTCCTACTACTCCTTCATATGATACATACTTTCACCCTCAATTAGCTCCTATTGGTCCAAGTCAATTTCCAATCCATCCTTCGCAATCTTGGTCTCCAAGACCCATTTCTCCTCTTAGCCAAAGTTCTAGCCAAGCCTCTTCTACTCAAGCCCCTTCTAGCTAGTCCCCCTCCACCCAAGCCCCTTCTAGCTAGGCCTCCTCCACGCAGCCCGCTTCTATTGAAGCCCATTCTAGATAGAAAGGCTGGCGTAAATCCAACCACTATTGATTGGTAGATGTGATAGGTAAACATTACTTTCAATGATATAGCTGAAATTGGTTTTCTATTTGTTAATAAATATTACTACTTTTTATTGGAGTAAGATGAACAAGGAAGGACAAAGCAACATAAGCCCAAGGTTAAGGATGTTTTCAATTTGCCTCCCCAATTGTGTATAGTAGTAAAGTTTGACAAGTACTTGTCACCTATTTGAGAGGCGGTTGGGTTGCTTACTGGAATTTGTGGGCAAATGGCAATGGATATTATTGCATTTCCCATAAGCTTCTCCTCTGGGCACTCATTCCAAGCTCTTTCATTGATCATTGTTTTCAGCATGCTTTCAAGGTATAAAAACTGAAATAAGATTATTTAACTATTACTGTGAATGTGTGGAAAAGTTTGCAAACTAACTAAATTATCAATTCCAAGTCTCGATTCTATTTTGGTGTTGATGATCACCCGGCAAAGAGATATATATAACCACTCAATAAGCAAAAAATGGAGAGAAATTAGGTGTAAGTTATGGAATGAATTTTATGAGCCAACGAAGAGTAGAGTGGAGCTCATCAATAATGTTCCTGAAGGCATTCCCGTAGACCAATGAGCTGTTTTTGTTGAGTACAGATTAAGACCCAAAACACAAGTATTAAGTTAACTATATTGCAAACATATTACACTTAAAGAAAAACTATTATTTCATCGTAGAAGTTGATGTTTGTTTAACTTGTAGGAAATTTGCAAGAGAAATCAAGAAAAGCAAAAGAAACAAACCATTCCTCACACATCTGGGGCCAAAAGTTTGGTTAGGCGACGGGATAAATTGGTAGCTTCAATACCCTTCCCCCTCCATGGGTTCTTTGTTTGTAAAAAATCTCAACTATTAATAAAACTGTCACATTATATTCTTGGCATTTTCAAAAAGTCGAGTTAGGGAGGAATGTCACTCGAGAGTTGACATGGGAAGTCACCCGTAAAAGAATAGATGAGAATTACATAAATGATGAAGCTAGAGAGATTGGGGTAAATGTTATGAACATGCAACTAAATTTGTAATGTGTAGTTTATCTTTACCTTTATTTGTATTTAATGTAGGAGAAAATTCAAGAACATCTTAGTCAAAGTACATCAACCTCATCAGAAATTTCTCCTCATGATGCTGTTAATGTTGTACTCGGATCGGAGCATCCTAGTTGTGTGCAAGGCTTAGGCATGGGAGTGGTGCCTTCCATTGCATTCAGATATACTATTGGACGAATTAGTGGTATGAACGTGGGTTGTAGTAGTGCCACCACACATGATGATAGACTGTCTCAGATGGAAAAACAACTTCAGCATTGTGTGCATATATTCGTAATAAGGAAGGTGGCAGAATCCCTGAGGAGTTAGTAGGGATATTTCCTCGTACATGAGAGGTAAATTCCAGTTCACTACAATTCTTGTTAGTTTTATGCCTTATTATATAAATGGTATGAATCCCTATTTTTAAGCCTTCTTATGATAAAGTTTTACTCTAGCAAAGCCAACAACCTCTACAATCAACTTTTCACACAACAAATCTTCTTTTGGATAACACCACCAAGCTGATTGACTTTTAATCTTAAGATATAGAATATGATTGAGTTTTAATCTTAAGCTAATTGACTTTCTTTTGGTGCCAAAACAAATGGTAAAAACATAAAATGTCCAACATTGATAGCAAAAGCCTCACACAAGAAGCTCCTCCTACTAGAAGGTCCAGGGAAGTGCACAACCTTAACCCTATACACAAGAAAAGGTTATTCAATGATTTGAAATTTTGAACACATGTCGTTTTGTTAAGGCACTTCCTTTAGACATTATAGTAGCAAAATTGGCAGTTTAGTAGACTTACAGTAGAATGGTAAAGAAAGTAAGAGAAGTAATGGTTTACTTGTCATGGTGGTGGTGGTGACATGGCAGGCTTATAGGGATGGGTCGGTGGCAGTGGTGATGAGTGATTGTGAATGCTGGAGCTATAACCTGTGGTGGTTGCAGTGTCAGCATGGTAGGAGGCTAGGTACTGACAGAAAGGTCTTGGTACTAGTGCAGCAGTGCCAGTGTTGATTGGAAGGCCACTAGCCATGGCAGCAGTTGGATAGCGCTACATAGCTAGTATTTGGGTTTGTGAGGTTGTAAAATCAAGTCAAATCTAAAATTTATGTCAAAACTATTTGAAAGCACGTGAAAGTAACTTTTCATTACTTTAAAATTTTTGCAAACTATGAAAATTGTTGCCCTTATTTTGAAAATGAAAACAATGCAACTAATGTGTTTCTGTGTTAGTTTACAAACAATTCGAAAACAAAAACAGAAATAAGGAAATACAAACATTACCAAATAGGCAACAAGATTTTGTAATCAACCTACAAAGCCTGTTTTAATTCTTATTTCATTACTTTATGATCAGTTTACTATTCCATCTGGTCTTCATTCTTATACCAATCAAGTTAATCAAGAATTGCTCACCCAAAAAAAGCAAAATAGTCTACCATCAAACAGAGAAATTCCATCCTTAATGATCTGTCCTTGTGCTGAACTTGATGATGCATCAGCAGCAATCTTCTAAAGACCAAATGGAATATTGAGCTCATGACAAATAAACTTGAAGCTTTCTCTATTAGCAACATCAATTAAATGATTTTTTCAGATATAAAGTCCAGGGTTATGCTTTAATTATAACCACTGAAGTTACAATATTTGTACCTTGATACTTCCCCTCGAGCGATAGCTGACTTTTGACTGTTCTGTAAGAGTTTTGACTCCTCTGTATCATGCCGATAAGGAAACTAGGACTTTCTGAATAACTTTTTAATTGACAACTCTGTAATGGTTACCAATTGTGAAAGACCATGTATTTTCTATCAATATATAGATCTTCATATGTCTTTCGTACAGTATGATCTATGATACATTTGCAATACCTTAAGAATCAACTGATTAATGCTTAATAGAAAAGCTTTTTCCTCTTTTCTTGTTTATTCTGCCATTAAGGTTTGATTGATCCCCTAACTTAGTATCAGAGCCATTAACCGAAAGGTTGTAAAGGTTCCTGTTGAGCTCCCATTTCTGATGTTCCAGGTGGAAACCAGTAACCTGGGCTGATATCCCAAACCTATGGTAATACGAAGCCTATACCCTTCACAGGGTTTCAGATTTGTGGATTGATTCTAGATCGTTTGATGCTTTATGCATTAAGGTTTGATTGATCCCCTAACTTATAAATGTAAGCTGGTTTGAACTCCCTAGGGAAATAAGTCACCTCGTTATGTCTCTCTTGCATTTAACAACATTGACATGGCAGTAACACATATATGATTAATGAAGTTTCTAATCAAACTTGCTTTGTTAAGATTTGCACCTATGCTTGCCGTGAAAGTGAGCAATATTTTGCCATGGTGAAGGACATGCTAGACAAATTAATGGTAATCTTAGATCAACACATCTTTTGTTAGCAAATTAAAGATATTAAACAAATGCATACCTTACTATCGAGTTGCTTTATATCATTAGACTTGGCATGTTATTTGAACATCTTGTTTCACTAGTAGTGTGATGGCATTATTTTCTTTCACCAGATCACAAGTATCTTCCCATCAATGTTTAGAGTCTTTAGACAATCCATGTAAGTGAACTATTTTATTGCCATATAAGTAACACCCTTGGATTTTGACAACTTATTCTGGAACTGTATCTTGGCAAATGATTTACTGTAAGTATTGCCATATGATAAATCAAGCTGTATTTAATAATTTTAGTTTTGGATTATTATATTTTCATCATATAGTATGCGACCGTGTATATGAGACAAAATTGGGCCAGGAGAAGCCCTTGGCAATTAGGTGGTTCTACAAGGATCCTCCTTGGGCCTTCTCCTAGCCCAGTTTAGCATTAATCCTTTTTAGTGCTTTGAACATTTGGTTTATGGCAGCAGTTTGCTTTTCTCGAATGGAAGAGGTCTTGCCTTTCTTACCTTATTGTATAATGTATAAAGTGGATAGCTCATTATTACTCCACTGTTTTAGTAGACTTGTTTATCCTTACAAACGGAAAAAAATCAACTGGAATAGAATATAAAAACCCGATTTGCATAAAAATCAAAAACTTTGTAGCATAAAAGCTTTTCTAGAACTTTCATATATCCTGATTTCCAAAACAAATTCTGGTATGATAGAGAATTGTTTTAAAATGGCTATTTTGGTATGATGAGTGTTTGTTGTCTGGCTGGATAAATTGTTGTACTTCCTCTAAAATAATTATGTTTTATTTGTATTGTTGATATTATCACAGGCACCAACGGATCACGGGAGTGGGGTCGGGCAAACAAATAATGGAAGAAGATCATTTGATGGTAGTAGTCATTTGCCCAATCAAACGAGCTCACAAGAGTAGTCGCGATTTTGTGTTTTATTGGATTATGTAATGATAGAATTAGAATTCATAAAATTAGAATTTAGTTTCATAGCATTGGATTATGTAATGACAGAATGGTTCCAGATTGGATGTATTATTGAATTTGTTTTATAAGAATTTTATTCAAATTTTTAATGTAAAAGAATTTCATTTATGGATTTATTTACTTGGGAAAAAATTATTCTGTATAGGTTGGATGGTATGTATGAATTATATTAGGTCAAATGAATTATATTTTGTACAGGTTGAATCCTAAATGAATTTTCATAATTTTTGCAAAAACCAGCACTTGAGTGGGGTGTGTAAAAAATGGCGGTTGAATCGCCATTTTTTACAAATCACGGAGGTTGAACCGCTATTTTTTACAAATCATGGCAGTTAAACCGCCATTTGTACCTGTAAAAAATGGCAGTTCAACCGCCGCTAATTGTCCCGTAACGACGGTTGCACTGCCATTTTATACCTATAAATAACGGCGGTTGAACCGCTGTTATTTACTTATTAACTTATTAAAAACGGCGGTTTGCACAACGCTTATCTTTAATTGCTGTATTATACCTTGCAACGGGACAGATTTCGGCGGTATGCCTAACCGCCGCGAATGTATAAAACGACGGTTTTAAACCGCCATTTTTTTCATTTCTAACCGCCCTTTTTTTCAATTTTTTTTGTAGTGTTAATACGACTTGTTTTATGTTAAATTGAGTTCTCATTAGACAAATTTTTAAGAAAACCCTTTTGAACTTTGATTTGATAGAAAACCTAAATTTGGTTATTTTAAAGTATTTGAGTGTAAATGTTTTATCTTAAATACTAAAGATAATCTTGGTAAATTTGATACAAAATCGGATGAAGGTATATTTTTAGGTTATGCTATTACAAGTAAGGCTTATAGAGTTTTTAATAAAAAAACTAATGTAGTTGAAGGATCTATGCATGTTTTATTTGATGAAATTGATCCATGTTTACATAAAATTATACATGACAATATTGAAAATGATTTAGTTAATTTAAATATTAATATAAAGAAAAAGAAATTCAGAATCCCCTTAGTATAAAAAATCTTGATGAAACTCCTCATAATGATTTGCTAAAAGTTTGGAAATATAAATTTAGTCACTTTATGGAACAAATTATTGGTGATCCTAGTAATTGTAGAAAGACTAGAAGTTAATTGAAAAATATTTGTGAACACTTGTCTTTTATTTATCAAATTTAGCCAAAACTATTCGTGAAACTATTAATGATAAAATTTGAGTTTTAGTTATGTAAGAAGAATTAAATCAATTTGAAAGAAATAAAGTTTGGAAATTAGTGTCTAAACCTAGTGATTATATGATTGTTGGAACCACATGCGTCTTTAAAAATAAATTTGATGAATCCGACAATGTAATTAGAAATAAGGCAAGACTTGTAACTCAAAATTTAAACCAAGAAGAAGGAATAGACTATGAAAAGACTTTCACTCCTATAACTAGACTCAAAATTATTACTTGCATTTACATCTCATGTATATTTTAAATTATTTCAAATTGATATTAAAAGTGACTTTCTAAATGGTTTTATTGTTGAAAAAATTTATGTTGAACAACCACCAAATTTTAAAAATGAGAACTATGTAAATCATATTTACAAATTTTCAAAAACTTTATATGGTTTGAAACAAGCTCCTAGATCATTATATAAAAAGTTTTCAAAATTTTTATTAAAAAAAGGATTTTCAATGGGAAAAGTGGGTAATACTTTATTCATAAAAAAAGAAAATGATGATTTACTAATTGTTCAAATTTATGTGGATGATATTATCTTTGGAACTACTAATGAATCTTTATGTGAAAAATTTACCTCATTTATGCAAAATGAATTTGAAATGAGTAGGATTGATGAGTTGAATTTCTTTCTTAGTTTTCAAATAAAATAACTCAAAAAAAGGATTGTGATAAACCAAGTTAAATACAGTAAATAACTACTAAAAAAATTTGGAATAGATAATTCTAAGATGATGAGAACTCTAATTAGCACTTCAATCAAACTTGAAGAAAATATTATTGAAAAATCTATAGACGTCAAGTTATATAGAGGTATGATTGGTAGTTTATTGTACTTAACCGTTAGCCGTCCCGATATCATGTTTAGTGTTTATATATGCACTAGATTTTAAGCAAATCTAAAAGAATCTCATTTGCATGCCGTTAAAAGAATTCTTAGGTATCTTAAATGAACTATAAATATAGAATTATTTTATCCTAGAGAAACATCCTTTGAACTTATTAGTTATTCGGATGCAAACTTTAGAGGATGTAAATTGGATAGAAAAAGTATTAGTAAAATTTGTCATTTTCTTAAAAAATCTTTAGTTTCTTAGGCTGATAAGAAATAAAATTCAGTTGCTTTATCTACTGTCAAAGCGGAATATGTGACTGCCGAAAGTTGTTGAAATCTTATGAATGAAACACATTTTACTAAATTTTGGATATAAGTATAAATACATTCCTGTGAAGTGTGATAACACTAGTACCATTAACATCTTTAAAAATCCTATTCAACATTCAAGAACAAAATATATTGTTATTAGACATCACTTCTTGAGAGATCATATTCAAAAAAGGGACATAACACTAGAATTTGTAAATACTAAATATCAATTAGCGGATGTCTTTACAAAACCTCTTAATGAAGAAAGATTTTGTTTTATCAAAAGAGAACTTAGCCTTATAGACTTGAGTATATAATTAATATTATTTGCTTCAATTCATTTTTATAAGAGGAGAGTATATAAATGCTTTTCATATATATATTAAAGGGGAGACTATATAGTTTATCTTTTTGATGATGTCAAATAGGGGGGAGAATTTACATAATATGTAATTAATGGACATCTTGTATTGCATGTTTGTTTTGTCATTATTAAAAAGGAAGAGATTGTTAGTTTTAAGGTTTTATATTGATTTTGATAATGACAAAATAAATTAAAATTGTTATATGTGTGTACCTACACACACACATATATAACAAATAATTGAAATTATTAATCTTAAGATTTCATGTAAATTTTGATTATGACAAAATATATGTTTACTATTATATAAGTGTGGGTGCGTGTGTGTGTGTGTGTGTATTGACAAGTTATATTGTTTGAATTGGATATTCATATTATTAAATTTATTATTTAGCTACATACACTACATGTGCTAAAATGTGATGGTGTTAAATCAGATATATATGTAGTAAATTAATTATCTCTTATTATACAAAATTCAAAAAGTAATAAAGTCAACTTTACATGAAATTAGACTCAAATAGTTTTATTTTAATATATAATTTGTCTTATATACTATTTTACATTAAAATAGGTTATTATATCAATCTCATATATCATTTTCTGAAAAATTCATTTTTGAAATCTACATGATATAAGTTTTAAATAGTAAAATATAACTTACGTTATAAATAAAATTATGAATTGAATTTATTTATAAACTAGACGTGGTAAGTTTTAAATGTATATACTATGCGCACATTTTACACTTTATATATTGATAGATATAATTTTTTAAAATATAATATTTTGCTAAGTCACACTATTAGCAGACAATAAGTATACTGTAGTGTTTTTTATTATATCTCAAAATATAAAAATTAAATTTGTACAAATATAATTTTGAATAAAAGTAGACGTCATAAGATTTTCAAAAATATATAATTTATTATTTTTGATGAGAAATTTAAATTTCTAGACAATTTTAGACTTGACTAACAACTTTTATCAAAAGCAATTTTAAAGTCTGGCATGTCGTTGAAAATTTTATCATTTCTCTCAAATGATGCATGATAATTCAATACTTTTCTGTGTTTAAATAGACTCATTGTAAAGTGTTCAGGATTTTTTAAGATTTTTTGAACATTAGATACTATTTTATTTGAATTTTTGATATGAGCCTATACGCTGTTACTGTTGACAAATAATTTTGTTTTCCACAAAGGCCAACATCTCTCCAAAGTCTCTTATGTGTTTATGCCTATATAAAGAACATAGGTTAAAGGAAGAAGTATACAAAAACAAGCTCTTAAAGTCTCATCAATATCTCTCTAAAATTCTTTGTACTACATTATTTATTACTAAATTAAAGAGTGTATAGAGCAAATTATTTTATTCTTGAGAGTGTATTTTTGAAGTGAGATTATTTTTGTACATGAGTGGTTGTTAATCCTACTTAAGAGAAATTGCTACATTTCTACGTCATCTTCATTACCATTTGTATTGGTGTTTAAAACTTACCGAGTCAAAGGCTTTGTAATCAGGATTTCTTGCCTCTGTCAAGTGCAAGGGATTTTGTTTGTATTTGGGATTTTTTGTCTCCGTCAAGCGCAAGGAATTAATACAACCTTGATCGGTTGATGTTCGAGAGAGTAGATGTAGACTTGGATATAAATTTGAACTATTATAAAAGAGTTTGCATCTCTTATCCTTACTCTCTTTACTTTACTTAATATTATTTTATATTTATTATTTAGTAAACTGTACAAGTTTATTTATTTCAACATTTTTCTTATTACTTTTATTTTTTCATACTTTTAATTTTCGCGATAAAAAACCCAATTCACTCCCCTCTTGGGTTGTCTTTTGGGACAACAAATAGTGTGCCTCTACATTTTAATCTTAGTTCTAATCTCTAACCTCAATCCATCTTGAAGCAATCTATAGGTATTCACTTCATCTGAAATAAAAGATTGTGCATACCTAGACAGCTCAAGAAATTTTACTTCAACTTCTGCCACTGTGATACTTCCCTGTTACATATTAAGAAATTCCCTCCTCTTCCTGTCTTGAAAAATTACAGGAAAGTATTACTTATCAAACTCAGCTTTAAACACAATCTAAGTAGTTACCTTCCCTGTTGGCTATCTAACTATATAGGCTTCCCACCATGTCGTGCACTTTCTTGTAATAGAAATACTATATTCTACACCTTTTACTCCTTGATGCAGTTCATAAAGCTAAACAGACAATCCACTATCTTGATCCACTCCCCATCCCCCAATAGATTTGTCATGCCTCTAAACTCTGTCACTTCCAACCTCCAAGCTCTCTACAAAATCTTCCTCTTTTCAAGCTTCACTTACAAATTAGAAGCCATGGCTGGCCCCACTGTCTGTGCAATTATAGCAGGACCTCTAGGGACACTAAGATGGGTGGTGATATAGATGCTTGTGGTTGGTGTGCAGTCTCCTGTGGAAGTGGGTCTCTATGAAGGCTAACATGCTATGCATGAGAGGAACTTGTGTCACAACCCGCCAGTTTGCTGGACAAAATTGCATGGGTCATGACCCAATTGAGAGGCTAACTAATTCAAGTTTGGACTAGATTGAAACATAACCAGGAGGTTTCGTAAAGTAGCCAAAAGTTGCAGCTTGCCTGGAGAATGACCTAGCGAGAAAAGCTCTTACATGCAAGTGGAAGAAATAGCATTTAATGCTACAAGACTTCTGCAGGAGCAAGCCATACCAAGGGAGAGTTGACTTGTCAACTCTTGATGGTGGTTGGCCGGAATCATTAAACCCATTTGTACAAATTGTATTTACATGGCACCATTGTATAGTGAACCATTCATTGTTTGGCACACAAATTGTACAAAAAAGGGAGAAGCCAGCCACTTCTCTCTACATATACAATCTGTATAACCCAGTCGGGCAAGAAGATTGGATTCTCAACACTTAGTGAGAAAACCGGAGCTCAAGTTCCCGCCATCTCTTCTTCCGTCTCTATTCTTTGTCTTCCGTTCTCTATTTTTGCAAACTGCTTTGCATTTTGTTTTCTTTGCTTCCATTGCCAAACCCAAAAAGAGAGAGAGAGAGAAGTGAGGGACCCCAGAGAGAAAGAGGCTTGAACCACAAAGAGTCGATAGAGTTTGCCATTGGACTATGCTAGTTGCCAGACGGGTGTCGCTTGCCAAGGCCGCGAGTTTTAAAACTTGAGCAAGGCGGGCCGTCACACTTGCCTCCTTTAAGGCAGATGATGCCATACTAGATGACTCTCTATGAGATTGGCCTACTCTCCTACCTTTCGCCTAACTACCTCTACCTCTACTCCTCCTAGTGTCAACCATGATTTCTATGATGTCCATAACATGTAAAGAGTAGAATACAAATACAAATACACATGCTTTGCATGAAACTAGATTTCTAGTACTCTTGCCCTACTAGCCTCAAACCATTGCTCTGATACTAATTAAACTGTCACACCCCACCCTTGACTAACTGAGTGAGGCATGACAATGGGGCAGTACCTAACATTCCATGGTGTGGGAGGAACACAGTAGAATATTGTAAATTGTAAACCTTGTCATATCTGACTCAAACCCTAACCTAGAACTGGACCTACTTGCATAGGAATTATTTTTTATAATAAAATAAATATAACACATTTCTCAAATATGAGCATAAATTAGCATGCATAAGTTGATAACTATTGTGCATTAATATTCTCAGAATTTTCTAACTACGTATAATCATACAATCACTTGTCTAACTCAAAATGCACAAAAAATGTACAGTGACTTTGTAGTTGCCAACAGGCCCAACCTCAACTACTATACTCTGATGGAGACTATAGAAGGTGGATGTAAGCTAGCTAATCTCTTTAATATCCACATGATAAAAATAAATAGTAAGACTACAATCCTAATGAATGGCACATAATTTAATCTTAGTGGAAATAGATAAATTTTTATAATAAATAAATATATCTAAATATTCTATGTTGAACTTGTCAACCTTAAAAGCAAAGAAATAATCACATAAAAGCAATTCATTTGTATGAGAATTTTCTAGTATCAAACCATGATGAAATCATAAGCATAAATAGCTATATATCATATAGAATTGCTTGTGTGTATAATAGAGTTGTTAATTGTTAATTTGGGGCTATAAAATCATAAAAAATCTATTGGGTGATAATATGCCATAAAGTCGATGCCATCGGTCACCACTCCAAAGCCATATTGTAATAGCCTAGGTGCTATGTAACCCATTGGACACTAAAATAGTAAAATTAATGTAAAACTATCACTTGCCTAGTAGTTGCCCAATGTGTCAAACTAAGTGCCTTGGCACTAAAGTATATACTAAGAAATTGTAACACAACTATATTGTTTCCATGACCACTCATAATCGTTAAAAAAATAAGTGCTTCATTGTAGGGAAACAAGTGGTTGATCATAAAAATATAGCTAGATGATTGTTAAAAAAAACAGAGAAAGAACAGGTGACCACCCATAATTGTAAAAAAATAAGAAAAAAAGTGCCCAGTTGTATGAAAAGAGGTAGTTGGTTGTAAAATAACAAGTGGGTGATTATAAAAAAATAGATGAAGAGCAAAGTATCACTTGTAATCATGAAAAAACAAGTGCACAATTGTATTAAAACAAGTGGTTGATCAGAAAATATAGTTGGGTGGTTGTTAAAAAAATAAATAAAGAATAGGTGAACACTCAGAATTGTTAAAAAATAAGTGCTCAATTGTAAGAAAACAAATCGCTAATTATAAAATCACAACTAGGTGATTGAAAGCAAAAAAAAAAAAAAAACGTTACCACTCATAATCGTAAAAAGCAAATACTCAATTGTAATGAAATAGGTGCAAGATTATAAAATGATAGCTAGGTAAATGTAAGAAATAAGAATAGTTGACAACTCGTAATCGTAAAAAAAACATGTGCACAATTGTAAGGAAACAGGTACCTGATTATAAAACCACAGCCATGTAGTTGTAAGAAAAACATATGTGTGATTATTTTTTAAAAGTATCTAATAGTTTTTTAATACATAAACTTACTTGTTGGCAATATCTTTCTAGGCTTGCTTTAGGAGTAATGAAGCAATTTTTTTGACTGTCTACTCCTTTTCCATTTCCTTTATGAATCTGGGCTTAATCTAATTTATTCTTCTATGCAGTTTGTTGACTACTGACATTCACCCTCTCTTCATGTTCTTCTTCTGCTTCTCCTTATCCTTGTCCTTGTCCTTCTCCTTGCTGTACTTTTTCCTTTTTTTTTTTCTCTTCCATCTCTTTCTTTTTCTTCTTCTTCCTCCTAATTTATTTATTATCTAGCTTCTTTTTTCTTTTTCCTTCCTTTCTTCTTCCGTCCTTGTTGTTGTTGCTCTTCTTCTTCTTCTTCTTTTTTCCTCTTGTTCTCCATCTTGATCTTTTTCTTTTGCTTCTTCTTGTTCCTCTCCTTCTCGCTGTCTTTCCCCTTCTCCTTCTCCTTATTTTCCTTCTCTTTTGCCTTCCCCTTCTTCTTCACCTTCTTCTTCTCCCTTCTTCTCCTCTTTGTTTATCTAAATTTATTAGCTATGTAATAATAACCAATTTTAGCTTGTCCAACTATGAGGATGATGATGGACTAGATGGCACATCAAGATTCATCAGTTCATCATCAATCTCTTCCAATATTTTGCTGAGAGCATCCAGTGATAAGATATGCTATTTTAATTATCTGGATAATTTAATGTTTAATTAAAGGAAGAATAAATTAAATAATTAGAAAACTAACAATTCACACTTATATTACAAAGATAATCACAAAATGTATTAGTACAAATGTACAAATACCTTTTGCTTCAATCTCCGATCATAAATACCTTATCTTCCTTTTTTATCTTCATTATTATCCTTCAAGATAGGCACATGCTGGATTAAGAACAATTAGGGGTTAACCAGCATATAAAACAGATATGAACCTAATATTGATTGATGATTGTCAAACTATAGGTAAAGGATTGTAAAAATAAAGAATGGCATGTTACGCCTTGTTTCTTTTCTACTAGAATGCATTGTTGAATGCGATTATTTCTTCACTATTTGGTTAGGAGGGGCTCATTACTAACTGGAATTAATAGGATGGGGCACTTGTGGAAATAAAACAACTATGAAGAACAAATTAGTAGAAAATTATCAATAACATTGTCAAACTATAAGGTAGAAATAGTTAAATTTGTAAATAAAACATATCTTACCATAAAAAAGTACACACATTTGCCCATTGATTTCTCTCTCTTCTCCATCTCTCTTAAAGCATGGGATGTTTTCCCATAGCTAATGTAGGACAAATTGAACCTAGTTGTAGTCTCTTAGATTGTTGACATTTATAATACTACCCAAGTGTTTGGGAGTTGGCCTATTCTTGGAAGTTGGGTAAAGTAAGACAGTCAGGGCGTATATAATGAAAGCCATCAAAATGGGTTGTTTATCCTACTTGCTCTCATATTCCACTTCAAAATAGGCACCAACTTCCACATGTAAAAGAATATCAAGCACATTACCAGCATCCCTTGTAGTGACTTGTGCATTACAGCCTTAGAAAACTACCTGTCTTTAAAAGCAGTCAAAATTCATAATTAACTTCATGATAATATCCAACCCAATGAATTTGCAATCGACACGTAATAAGCCCCAAATTCCATTAGGTCGATGTCCCCCATTTGATCATCGATTAGTATTACAATTAACCTCTAAATTACAAGGAAAACACCTTGTAGGAAAAGCACCCTGCCATAAAATAAAATAGAAATCAAACTTTTAGTCCTAATTCACTGAAGTGTGATTGTAATATAACAGATCATCAATTGTAAAAAATCAGATACATAACTTTGGGCAGACAGAAGATTGATTGTAAACAAACAGGTGTATACTTCCAAATAAACAGGAGCAATATTGAATGTAAAACTAATGAATAAAACATGTCAAACTTACAATAAGTCTCTTTTTTGCAACAGGTGTCATGGGTGGGATGTTAAGATTCTCTATCCCAACTTCCCACTTTCTTTTCACATATGCCTTGTATTCCTCCTCAGTGGAGGACAAAGCGTTTCATGTATCCCCCATGGCACGATGTCCTAACTGAATAAAATCATATTCAAATTTCTCTTTATTCTTCCTAATGAACCTTTCTCTGAATAGATCCAAACCAATCACATGTTTTGGTCTACTAGTAGAAGTATCAGTAGAATCAAGTTTTCTTTTAGGTGCCATGCTTTACAATAAAAAAAAATAGCAAATTGTCAACACATGACTATGTGATTGTAAAAAAATAGATATATGATTGTAAAAAATAGCTAAGCAATTGTAAAGAATTAACTGGACAATTGTAAATGTTCAGGTCGTGATTGATTTAACATAGCTGGATAATTGTAAAAATTCAGATAGGTGATTGTAATAAATCAGGGAGCTCATTGCAAGAAACAAACTAACAAAGCATGGATAAAAAAATAGATAATACAGTAAGAACATATGCGTGATTGTAAAGAAGCAGCTAGACAATTGTAGCATTTCGGATTCATACTTGCCAAAAAAAAAAGCAGCTATACAATTGTAAAACTGTAGAACATGTAAACTAACTAAAGAAACTGGTGCACAATTGTAAACAATCCCATGGATGATTGTAATAAAACAACTGGTCAATTGTAAAGATTTAGATCATGATTGTATTAAAACAACTGAGAAACTATAAAATTTCAGGTCAATAACTTTAATAAAATAGAGAGTTGATAGCAAAAGATAAAATAACAAAGTATGGATGCACAAGAACAAATGATAGGATGAATAGATTTTGTGATTGCAAGGAAGTTGCTCGACAAATGTAAAAATTTAGATTGTTTATTGTAATAAAACAACTTCTCAATTGTAAACAAGCACAATTGTTAATATTCACATGAATGACTGTAAAAAAATAAGAAGACAAATATAAAGATTTAGACTAATGATTGTAAAATATCATATAGATGATTGTTAAAATTCAATCATTGAACATTGATATAACAAAATAGCTGTGCAATTGTAATGATATGAATCATTGTAATGTACCTAATTATGCCTAAACCTTAAGCCGTAAACACTTAACCTTGAATATAAATATCCAAATAGATGATTGCAAAAAAAAAAAAAAAAAAATTACTAAATAATGGATTATATGATGTTATCAGCAGATTGCGATTGTTAGCCAACAGATATATGATTGTAAAAACTCATCTTCTATGATTGTAAAAAACATTTTTTCCTATCAGAAGGACAAACATACCAAAAAACAAAACAAATACTTACATTCAATATTGAAGGTAGATAGAGGATTAAATTATCTTAGTAATTTTTTTAAATATTAGTAAATTTTTATATATAATATAAATTAATAACTATTTTTTAGAATAAATAAATTTTCTAAAATTAAAATAAAAAATTCTAGGTAAAAGCATTCTCCTTCTTCCAAATAAGCTTAAATGATATTCAGTCGAACTCTTATTATAAAAAAAGCACCATCCTCCTTTACCTAACTGTTGACTAACCATTACTTAATGATTTTGTTAAAAAAGAAGCAGGTGTTAACACAATTTTACCTGTTTTAGTTATCCATCTGATTAAAAAATTAAAATATTATTTATTTTACTTAAAAATTTAAATTTTAAAATTAAGATTTTAAAAAATAAAAAATCTAGCCTTTTTATAACATAATTTTACTATTTTTAAATTTTTATTTTGTGATATTTTAATTATATTTAATTTTAATTTAAATTGATAGTCAAACTCTTTTTTAACTTAAATAATATTTAGTCCATTCTTATTTAATATTTAAAATAAAAATAAAAATATGATAAAATAAAAACCTATATAATAATTAAAAATAATAAAATTAAATTATCAAAAAATAGTTTTAAAAAAAATTCTAAATAAGAAATTTTTAAAAATAAATACATTAAATAATATTTTAATTTTAATAGATATAAAAGTAAAATGTGCGAAATTAGGTTATTTTTATATTTTTTTAATAAAATTATTAAACAACTTAGTTAATATTTAACCAAAAGGAAATAGTGTTTTGTTTTTTTTTTTTTTTTTATGATTAGAATGGGGTTAAGTCAAGTAAATTAAAGATAGGAGAGTATTTTTTACTCAAAAGTCTATTTATTTAATTATTTCATTTTAAATTACATATTTTAATTAAAAAATATTTATTTATCGTAATACAAAATTAGTTATTAATATTTAAGATATTTATTAGATTATATAATCTTTATTTTATTTTATAATGACAATCTTGTGTTTTAAATTTTTTGAACATCTATTATATGGTTTTATTTCCATAATAATATTATTTAAACAAATTTGTTCCATTATAATATGTTTTTGTTTGACAACTTTTTTTTTTTTCTTTAAATTGAGTGAATTTGCCTTCGTATGGCGGTACTCTTTAAACAGTTTTGTCCCATTTTATAAAGATAATCTTATCCTTTTAAATTTTTATTAATTCAAATATTAATTAAATATTAGATTTAGTTAAATTTGTAATATAAATTATTGTAAATTATTTGTGAGGAATTTTTATTTAAAATTTTTTAATAAACTAATTATT
>CAJVSB020000736.1:0-25520 GCA_911865555.2 Thlaspi arvense
AATCGAGATACCAGAGTGGAAGTGGGAGGGCATTGCCATGGACTTTGTGACTAGACTACCCTGCATCTTCGAGGGTTATGACTTCATATAGATTATTGTGGATCGACTGACCGAGACCACGCATTTCCTTCTAGTGAAAACAAGCTATAGTGTATCTCAGCATGCTCAGCTATACTTGAATGAGATAGTGAGATTGCACAGGATGCCTTTATCTATTATCTCTGATAGAGGATCCTAGTTTATGTCTTAGTTTTGGAGGGCATTTCAGAAGGCCCTTGGGACTCGGTTGGATTTAAGTATAGCGTTTCATCCATAAACTAATGAGTAGTTAGATAGGACTATTTAAATTTTGGAAGATAAGCTGTGAGCTTGTATTTTAGATTTTTGAAATTGCTGGAGTTAGTATCTACCTTTGATAGAGTTTTTATATAATAACAGTTATCAGTCTGGCATCCAGATGGCCCCATTCGAGGTCTTGTTGGCATAAGGTGTAGATCTCCAATAGGTTGGTTTGAGGTGGGAGAGTCGAGTCTTTTGGGACTAGATTTGGCTTGGGACACGATGGACAAGGTTCGGTTGATTATAGATAGACTATTTGCGGCACAAAGTAGACAAAAGGCATATATGGACCACCGACGTCGTCTGTTAGAGTTTGTTGTCAGAAGATCACATATTTCTAAAGGTCTCCCTGATGAAGGGTGTGATCAGGTTCAATAAGAAGGATAAGCTCAGTCCCTGTTACATCGACCCCTATGAGATATTGGAGCGAATAGGAGCTATGGCATATCGTTTGGCTCTCCCTCCAGATTTGTCAATGGTGCATCTGGTATTTCATGTTTTCATACTGGGGAAGTACGTGCCTAACCCGTCGCACGTGATTGTGTCGCAAGATATCCAACTAGATTAGAATTTGTCGTACGAGGAGGACCTAGTGGCTATATTGGATAGACAGGTAAAGCAACTGGGCTCAAAGGAAGTACCCTCAGTGAAGGTATTGTGGAGAAGTCAAACTTCAGAGGAGGTCATCTAAGAGTTTGAGGAGATTATACACAGCAAACCCTCACTTATTTGGTATGTGACAATCCTCTTGTGTTAAAATTCGGGGATCGAATTTTTATAAGGAGGAGAATGTAATAACCCTAAATTATAAAATTTTTTGAAATTTTGGCTAATGATTAAGTTTAATGGCTTAATTGCTCAAATTAAAAGAAATTGCGGTTAAATCGTAATTCTAGAGGGAAAAATTGAGGAAATTATAAAGACTGGAGACTAATCTGAGAAATTAAAAAGTTTGGGGTTTAAATTAAAATTGTCGGGGATCAAATTGAAAGAAATAAAAAAGGCAGGGCCAAAGGGTAAAAGGTGAGAAAGTATAAGGGATTGAATCTGAATAGCAAAATGGTGAAATTGAAAAAAATTAAAGTTGGAGGGATTTGATTGAGATAGAACCTGAAAATTCAGTCTAATAGTGGACTGAACACTATGGAGGCCATACTGTGATCATGGCAGCAGATTTCGACTGGATTTGATGGATTTAGATGCAACGCATGCCAAAAAGTGTTTCCTATTTAAAATTTAAGAATTTTTTTAACATGGAAGAAAATCTATATTTTTTACCTATGCATAACAAAACTGAGAAACTAATATCCAACATTCTCTAAATTTTAAAATTTTAAGATTTTAATTTTTAATATTCTAATTATGCTAAAAAAATCCTAAAATTTAAGGCCATATTAGATACTCGGATGTGGCCAAAATTTTGTATTCAATTTAAGAAACTTTTTATGAAAGCTTTTTCTTTTCTTCTATTCGATAGAGGTTTTTTTTTTCATGTTGTATCTAAACTTTTAACCTAATTCTTCTTTTTATAATTGATTCAACTTAATTAAAAAATATATATTATTATGTTTCCCTTTTCCCCTTTCAACAATTTAATAATAAATTAAGGGCCCTGTTGTTACCTAGAAGAACCTATAATTAATTTTTTAAAAAGTTTTCAAACACACAATTTTAACAAAATCCTTAATTTCTTATTTTACCATATTCAACTTTCATGTATTCCTCTGTTTTGCAGGGTAAGAAGACCCAAGCCTGGGGTACCAGAGACACCTACCCCGAGTGGATTTATCTGATGCATGCAAGGGAAGAGGTTGTGCCTCATCCACCTCAACAAGAGGTTTTTATAGACCTCTTGCAATAAATAATTTTTTTAAAAAATTAAATAATACTTTAATAATAAGATAATTGATAAAAACAGTCTACCAATTTAAAATAAAAATGAGGCAATCTTTCCCTTACCATTTGTTTAGGTTAATTGAATCGTTTACTTTGCTAATTATTAGAATATTAAATAATATTTATATTCAAACAATAATTATATCTTTAATGAGAAAGGTAAAATTGAAATCACATACTGAAAAGTGGCAAATTTTTTCATAAAATAAGACGATGGAATCAAAAGTTCCCCAATTGAGATTCTAGTCTAACTATCTATATTTATGAAAAAAAAAAAAATTTAGAAAATTAATCAATTCATTAAAATCCCAATATTTTAAAAATTAGTTTAAATTGATGTTGTAAAACTCTTTCTATGAAGTGGGTTCTTCTCCATTTAAAAGCATTGGTAATTATCCCTTTGTGGCAAAATCTTGGGCGGCCAAGTCCCCGCTGCCCCACCTTCAATCCACGGTTGAGCTGGGCCCATATTAAAGATTTGTTTGACAAAATTTTATCTTAGCCGTTGATTGGTAGCAGTGAAAGTGAGAGAGCTCCATCTAATAAGTAGCTGAATTTACTTATTTTAGTAAATTTTTTAAATAAATAAATCAAATATATAAAACAGTGACATTTTTATTACGGAACGTAGTACTTATTTAGTAAATTTAATAAAGGCCAGTGCAATTTATCTTAAGAAATTTCCATTGGATATTCTATGAAGGAAATGGAACAAAATTAGAATTTTTATTTGTGGGTTAAAAATTAAAAACTACAAAGTGGAAAGTGACGTGTTTGTTTGAGGTTTTAGTTCAAAGACTTTTTAATCACGAACAATCCGGGTCATGGAATTCTGAAACCTCATTTTTCATGAATTGACTCTTCTATTATTCAACGAAAATGTAAAGAAAATATTTAAATTTGAACATTCTTAATGAAATGTAACATAATATATATTTTATATATTCTGTTATTCTTATGGTGTCTTAAAACATATATATTATATTTGCGGAAATACCTTATTTTACATTAAATGTATAAATATTTGATTGTTTAATTTTAAATCTATTTATAAAAATCCAAAACTAGAGTCCTGCTTTTCCTGCATTCCTAACAATCATTCCTCTGGACCTATAGTTACTTTGTCTTTTCTGACGAAGATCAATTAAGACATTTTTGTCGCCTCAGAGTTTTTTGAATTTTGGAGTTATATTTTCTGAAAATCTCGTTTCGTATTGTTTCGTATTGCAGTGGGTTTAGACAAATCTAAATCTGATTATTATTTATCTATTTGAATTCAATCTAAAATTATATAAAATTAATATTTATTAAATTATATTTAAATTTAACACATAATATAAAATTTGATAAAAAAATTTGATTCGATAAGAAATGATACTTTTTTAACGTAGATTTTTCAATTTTATTTCATCAATTATATTAATATTTGATTTTTTTAATTTTAATATAATCTCTACAAATTTAAATTTATTAATATTATATATATAATTATTATAATATATATTTATTAATTTAATAAAAAATATTACTAAAATTCAAATTTAGATTTTTAACAGATCGGATTACTTGATTTCATATTCAATTCATTTATTTCAGATTACGGATATTATAATAAGATTTAATTTATCAAATAATTTAATGAGATTCAAGTTCTAAAATTTGAATCGAACACAGATCAAATTCGAATTAAAAATACAACTGATTGACAGTTCTAGTCATAATAAATCAAAATCATTGAAATAATTCAG
The DNA here is from genome assembly GCA_911865555.2 of Thlaspi arvense. Lineage (NCBI taxonomy): Eukaryota > Viridiplantae > Streptophyta > Magnoliopsida > Brassicales > Brassicaceae > Thlaspi > Thlaspi arvense. The sequence continues at coordinate 3,984 of CAJVSB020000736.1, forward strand.
TAATATCAACAATTACGACACTATACAAATATATTTTTGAGATTGTAGGGAAGAAAACCAATCTAATAATTTTTAAGAAGCCAAATTCAAGTACCCTGGATAAAGGAAACGTTGACATAAATGAATATATACACCCTAAAAATTATTAAAAAGTATATCCTGAAATTTTACGTGCAGTTGGGAGGTTTTGTGTGTCATTATGAAGGCCAAAGTCTCCAATAAATAAACCTAATTAAAAGCACCGTTAAGCCCATATAATGGCTTGCAAATAAGAGCCAGAAGATACTTATCTCCAACTTCAAAAAATTAAAATGGTAGATGATTGAGGTGTCAACTTCAGAATCCAATGCTATGGATTCTGTCCCCACTTTATTATTCATCAATCAGAGTATTCTTTATTATTCCTGCTTTTGTATTAAATATTATTCGTTATTATTAGATGTATACTTTTGCATCTGCTATATTTTAAATTAATAAAACTTCCTTTAGCCTTTCTTGAAACATTGTTGATTTTAAGTAAGATTCATATTTTCTAATTGACAAATTTAAATTCTTATAATTACAAACAACAAAATATACCTATAAACAATATAAATTTAACAAAATAAAATATAATGTAAAGAATAGTTAAAAGTTACAAGAATACAACGAATCATGCTCCTCAAGCAAAAGTAAATATTTTTTACCTTGTGAAAAGAGAGACATGTCAAATGTATGAAGTTTTGAGTTTTATTCAATATAAAGAATTAGTGAAAGTGATCAAATTAAAACCAAAATACTTGACTTTATTGATAAATTGAAAATATTTAATGAAATAGATATAATAGAAACTTTAGAAGATGAATGTTAGAGGTAGAAGTTGAAAAAGATAACTATGGAGAAAAAATCATAGTTTTGAAATAAATAAATATTAAAATTAAAATAATAATTATTTGGGAATAAAAGATTTTAATTATGAGATAAATAAGAAAGAAAAATTAGGAGTTATGGGAAAATTATTAGTTAGTGATTGATTAATTAATTTGGGTAATATTAATTGTTATTAGTTTTTTAAAATTTTTTATAATTATTTAAATTTTTATTATAATAATAAAATATTATAAAACCCTAAAATTTGGGGTCTAAAATATATAGGGGACTAAAACAATTACTTTACTGCGTTATGAAAAAACTGACCCTAAATTATATGATAAGACTTTACATATATAATTAGGTTTATTTATAGAAATCAAATAATTGCTTGAGCATCTGCTATATTCTAGAGAAATTTGTGGCAATGAATGAAAAGGGAAGTAATAAACCATTTCAGATAGAAGTCATGTTGAGCATAGTACCTCTTTAAAGATTATAGATATAATTTAGACTTTTTTATAACGTCATAAAAATAATTTTATTATGGAATTTAATTCCCAAGTTTTTTAAAAAATATTTAGAATGTGTGATATATTGATTCTTTGTTATAAAAAAATCACTAAAAGGACATAAAAGGGATAAACAAATAATTTATTGATTAAAAAAAAAAAGCAACAAGCTTCAAATGGAAAGAGTGCTTCAACAAAGTGACTCCGTGGGCCTGCTTTAGCGACAATCAATACTTCAAGGCCCATGATACAGTTGAACCCAAAACCAAAGCCTAGCTCAATCATGAACCCTGGCCCATCTAAGGGACCGGGACTTCATCTCTGTTTTGGAAAACTTAAAGGGTGTTTCCTATTTTAAAATTTAAGAATTTTTTTAACGTGGAAGAAAATCTATATTTTTTTCCTATGCATAAAAAAACTGAGAAATTAATATCCCACATTCTCTCAAATTTAAAATTTAAGAATTAAATTTTTTACATTCTGATTATGCTAAAAATTTCTAAAATTTAAGAGCATATTGTATACTTGGATGTGACCAAATTTTATATTTAATTTTACAAAAAATTTTTATGAAAGCTTTTTTTTTTCTTCTATTCGATAGAGGTTTTATTTTTTCATATTGTATCTAAATTTTAATCCTAATTCTTCTTCTTCTTATAATTGATTCAACTTTTTATGAAAAATTATATATTTATTATGTTTCACCTTTTCAACAATTTAATAATAAATTTAAGGGCCCTGTTGTTCCAAAGAAGAGAACCTATGATTAATTTTTTAAAAAATTTCAAACACACGATTTAATAAGATCTTTAATTTCTTATGTTATTATATTCAACTCTCATGCATTGCTCTATTTGCAGAGTAAGAACAGCCAAGCTTGGGGTACCAGGGACACTCTCCCCGAGTGGATTTATCTCACGCAGGAAATGGAAGAGGTTATGCCTCCTCCCCCTCAACAAGAGGCTTGATTAAACCTCCTGCAATAAATAATTTTTTGAAAGAATTTAAATAATATTTTAATAATAAAATAATTGATGCAATAAATAAATTTTTTAAAATAATTTAAATAATATTTTAATAATAAAATAATTGATGCAATAAATAATTTTTTAAAAGAATTTAAATAATACTTTAATAATAAAATAATTGCTAAATACAGTTTACCAATCTAAAATATAAAATAAGACAATCTGTCCTTTACCACTTCTTTAGGTTAATTGCACAGGCTACTTTGCCAATTACTAGAGTATAAAATAATAGTTTTATATTCAAACAATAAGCATATCTTTAACGAGAAAAGTGAAATTGAAATCACATGCATCAAAAGAGTGGCAAATTTTTCATAAAATGAGATGATGACTATCAAAGTTTTAAGCACCAATTTGAAGAGAAATCAAAAATTCCCTAATTGACAAAAAAGGGTTTGTCATGACCCTATTTCAAGAATCATGATCGGCGCTAGAAATGGTATATTCACTCCTAGCTAGTCTCAAATCTAATAAATATTCTAAATATTAAATTTTTCAAAAATTTCGACAGAATTTCTCCATAAAATTAAACATTTGCCAAATGTTTATACCTGTAAATAATCTCATAAAAGCTCTAACAACGACCAAGAGACAATTTATAATTATAATCATACTAAGTAATAAGACATTACCAACTAGAATCATTATACATGAAAGAATCCTATCTATGGTCTTAATGGAGCATTTAACTAAACTTCAAGAAATAAATCTATCACGACCCGGAAAGTTGGATCTGTGACTGGTGCTAGGGTTATAATAATCCCAACCCCGCAAGCCTCACATGATTAGAATTATAACAGAACCAATTAAAACTCCACTTAATACAGTCTCGCAAAATTTGATACAAACTTTTGAAAATTGAATACAAATATGAATATCTGCACATCCTATCTGTGATCACTAGGTGAACTAAAACAAAATACACATTAGAAAGAAAAACAAAGACTAACTACTATACTCAAAAATCAGATCAATTGGAATCACAGAATCGGGATCGGTAGACTACTCTCACAGAGTAAGATCAATCGAGTGCACAGAACCTGACTCTGAAAAAATAAAAGGATAAGTCTGACAAGCCAATGAATCGTAATGCATATTTATATGACAAGGGACATATATCAAATGCTTTTATCATAAAACATAATCTTTTAAATTATATGCTTGTAACGTTCGAAACAGAAATCCACTTAGTCAGTTGTTAACAGAAACCAGGAGATGACATCCTCGTGTGCCCAGATACACACATATACATATAACAAGCGAGAATTACCAGGGGGCTCATAGGCGAGAATACAATTACTGTCCCTGCTTACCACCATCCCCGCTTATCTCAAACAAGCTTATCATGTCAGATCCACATAGTCGTCTAGCACCACCCCTGCTAGATTGGGGATACAAACTTAAAATTATTTTTCAGAATTTAACCAAAACCATTCACAGATTTTCATGTGTTCAAACATTTTAGAACAGAAATCAATAGTTCAGAAAAAATTTCAACAAATCAAAAAATACCATATACATCCCTTGTAAACGTTTGTATCAAAGTTAAATTCCAGTTTTGAAATATCTAAATTTACAAAACATTTCATATAAAACTCAACATTTGACAGATATGAAAATAATAAATCAAATAAATATACATTACTACTCACAAACACTGGAGAACCACGAAACTCGAGTTTCGGCACTTTGGCTTCACAAGAATTGATCATTAAATCTAAAAATAATCAAAATTCTTATTTTAGAATATAATTAATCTCATAATTAACTTAAATTCAAATTCTATCAAAACCTTACTATTCTCTTAGATTTTCGTGTTCAAACTCATATCAAGAATTCTTAAGGTCCCGAACTAATCACATAATTCACATACTAATTATTAAATTCTTGAACTAAGCTCATAAAATAATAAACTTGTCTAAGTATTCTTTAAAGCAACCATTAAAATGCTAAATCGGTCTTGAACTGGTTACTAAAAGGTTGAACCGACCATGAATCAGTCAAAACAACATTGAACCGAACCTCAAACACACTAAACCAAACATAAAACCCATTGAACCATCCTTAAATTCATTAAATCGGCCATAAAACCTATTGAAGCGGCCTTACACCATTGAACCAACCATGAAATACAATTAATTGGCCATAAAAATCACTGAATCAGACTTAAACCCACTGAACCGGCTAGAGTTTACCCTGAACCGGCCTTAACAATGTTGAACCGGTGGTCTAATTACATTTTTCCTTAATTTTTTACACTGAACTGGCCGATTCACACTTGAACTGGTCGGTTTACCCTTGAATGGTTCAAACCGGCCGTGAACTAGGTAGATAATTTAATTATCTTCCTACAATTGCATTGAACCAACCAAGAACTAGTGGGAAAGCCCCTAAACCGGCCGATTCTTTATTTTTTGCATATTTTTTTCTAATTTTTGTTTTATTTCTTATTTATTGTAATCATAGTTCCGAATCGTGCTTGACCCAAAACCCAGTATCCGAACCCGTTTTAGTTTTTTGCTATTTTTAATTTATTTCTTTATTATTTATTAATTTATTGGGCTAGATTCGGAATTTGGATCCAGTCCCCGTACTAAAACCCAAAACATTGTTTGATTTCCGGGCCTGGCCATTGGCCATTGGCCATGGCCCAAAGTCTTAGATACTTTTTCAGCCCATTTCAGGTGGGCTAGTACACGGCCCAACAAATCTCCAACCCATTACAAGGAAACCCAAAACCAAACCCATTATCCAAACCCAACTGGGTTTCATTTTCCTAAACCGAAATTATAGAATGCACAAATGAGAGATCTGATCAATTTACCGCGGATTTTGTAATTTTTTTTTCTAAAATTTGATTCCTCTACACTACTCAAAATGGACAATTGAGAATTGAGAACAATGCAATCGACCTTTAATCAATTGAAACTTACTTAAATTAAGCTCGGAAAGTCATTAATGGCGAACGAACCTCGAAAGCAAACTAGTCAAAAATTCCCTAATCCTTTGAGCTGTTTTGAAAAATTAAGTTGGGGTTTTTGCTAATTGATCCCTATTGCACGAAATTATAAAGGAACTTTAATCAAAACGTTTCAAATTAAATGCAAAATCAATGGTTTTAAATTTGCAGATTCCAAATGTTCAACAGTTATGGTTCCTGGATTAAATTTTGCAATTTTTGCAATTTAGTCCTCAGACATTTCCTTCTCTCGTGATCTAGTCCCTTAAAGTTCTGTTTCATTCAATTAAATCCCTTAAATTTCCAGTTGAGCCCCAATTTTCTCAATTATTTCAATCACCCCCTTACTATTTTAATTTCTTTAAAATATGGGTTTCACAAAATTATAACAAAATAATAAAATTTTTAGATAACTAGAGATGTCCGGGCAATATTGGGCTCACCAAAGAAGCCCCTCAATTACGTCGTCGAATCTAAAGAATGATCCACACAAATTTGAAAATGTTAAAAAATGGTGAGTTTTCACGACTCATGAGAAATAATACATATTCTAAACATGTTGGGACAAGTATCGTATGAAGATACTTTTGATAAATTTAGTTCATCTTTTAACAATAATTCTCTAAATAAAATGTATGCATCAAAATGATTATATATATTTTCACAACAAGAATATATTTGTTCCAAACTTGTATTCACAAATACATGTATATATATTCTATAAATAATTTTTTTTAGTTCATCAGTGTGGAGATTTTTCTTAATCGAATCCATATCCAGAATCATAACCCACCAAAGGTATATATCATATCACAACCCACCAAGTGTATACATAGAAAATCGTCACCCGCCGTGGGTATATATATGTTAAATTATCACCCGCCATATATATATATGTCAAATTATCATCCACCATGGATATACATCAGGCAATCACCTGCCATGGGTATATATGTCAAATAATCACCTGCCTAGAGTATACATCAGATAATCACCCCCATTGGGTGTGTGTGTGTGTGTGTGTGTGTGTATCAAATAATCACCTGTCATGGGTATATATCAAATATTCACTCGCTATGAGTATACATGCCAAATCATACCCGCCATGAGTATATAAATATCAAACCGCCCGTGTGGCCAACACGGCGAGCTAGTTAGGGGGCAAACAAGGTGCACCAAGCCTAGCATTCCCTTTGTTAGGTAGGATTATCATGTGAAATATTCCACCATACTATTTTTCATAATCATGTTATGCTTTGAATTCGTTTCATAAATATGCTTATAAATTCTTTGTCATCAAGTACTCAAATACATTTTGTTTGATCATTTCAAGTCATATAATACGTTCAAATCACATTTCCACATAAACACATCTTTTTCAATACTTGTCCCGGTTTTTATTTAAAATTCTTGATCAACCTCTCTCAAGTTTTTGAAACATCATTTTCATTTAAACAGAGAAGAATAAGAATCTCAAAAACATTCTTATTATAGATCAACATATAAAGACATATATAATCGAGAAATTTAATTAAAAACACATGTAAAGAACAAATATTATCACTCACAATTTAATTCAAAAACAAGGTAGTTAGTAGTCATATTGTCTTATGGTCCCCAACTCCGAGTAACTGACATTCTAGTGAACCTACATAACTAGGAATACATAATTAGGAACCACAACTAGATTTCGTATCAAAATTTTGAGTTGACATTATAACTCATAGTCTAATAATCATCTCAAGCCCTCTTACCTCTAGTTCATTGCCAGAGGATAAAGCTATAATTGAATCCACCAACTGTAATTTCCATCAAATCTCAATACTAATGAGGCCAATCAAGTCAATCGCACCAATGGGCTGAGAGTTGGAATTCTCAACTATTAAGACACCCAAAACACTTGGAAACTACACATTAATCTTCTAGTTAAGGAGGGAACATTATTATTATCTTTTTTTGTGAAAGAGATTTGGGGGAACTGAATAAATGCCTAACCACATATGGAATCAATTCCTCTTCAAGTAGCCATGGGGACCTATATACAATCCGAAAGCATAATTGCCAAAGTCTAGTAAGGCTTGAGCATTAAAGCCAACTAGCCCCTTGATATCTCAATTACGCTAGCCGAATCTCCCCTCTTTTATTTTATTTTTTTATCACAACAGATATTTCTAACCCCAAGCAAGACATCCTCACTCACTCTAATCTCAAAGGAAAAATTGACAATTAGTCCCACCCTCAATGAGAGTGAGACTTAAGATTGTCAGCAATGCATAAAGTGTGATTAGAAAGAGTGAATGTAAGCTTACCAATGGTTGAGCTAGACTGAGGGGAAGAAAGGCAATAGGGCTTCTTGTTGGCTCTTGCGACACTCGAAAGTAGGGGAAAAATTTAGTTTGCCAGAGGTCCTTTGTGGCCAAGATGAATAGGCGAATAGGGCATGATTGGTGGATGAAACTTGTAAGAACATCAAAGCTATTCTGTAGAGAACAAGGAAACCGACTGTCAAACACAGCGGCCCAATAATAGAAAATAGAAAAGGGATAGAACGAGAGAGGAAGAAGCTTACTCGTAACTTGAATTGGCGAAGAGGACTTGTCTCCGTAGGCCAGCTGGAACATTGACAACTCACGTTGGCTCTAATTGTCCGCTGATCGAAGACCGATTTCATGATTGAGAGCCCTAAATCGGTCGCTAACCCAACTTGTGCTAAAGTGCCCATGGTAGCATTAGGGAAAGGGCGATACATATATATGGGCAGTAGGTGGATTTAAGTTTTCATTTATTTGATTTTGGTCCCCCAAGTTTCATTTGCCTCTAACTTTGGTCCTTTTAGTTACTAACTATTTCGTTTAGGTCCTTCACTACTAGAAAAGGGGCTATTACTGACACAAAAAATGTGTTGGTAAGATTGCATATTGTGTCAAAAACAGCGAAATTGACGCAAAAAGTTGCGTCAAAAAAATGGCCATTGGAAAAAAATTACCGATGCAAATTTTGTTGTGTCAGTAATTTGCGTCGGAAAAAAAAAGTCTCCAACAACATTTAAGTAATCTTCGACGCAATTTTTTGATGCAAAATAAATTTTTTGACAAAAAAACCCATGAGTTTTACAGACGCAAATTGCGTCAATAAACAATTTTTTTGTTAAATATTTTTATTTTTTTAATGTTCCTTTTGACGCATGATTGCATCAAAAATTTCCAACCTTCACTTGCGTTGGAAATTTCTGACCCTTCTCTTGCATTGGAAATTTTTTTCGATGATGGTTGCACCGAAAACTGATACTCTATTTTTTATTTTTTTATTAATCAATTATTAATTATTAATTATTCAATTAATACTAATTAAATTAATTCAAATTTTATAGTAAAATTAATGTATATTTTTTATATTTTATATTATATTTTAATTTATTTAATGTACATATAAAATTAAAATTAATAATTATTAATAATTATTTTTTTATTCATTAATTATGTATTATTATTAATTATTAGAAATTTAATCAATACAAAGTAAATTAATTCAAAATTCTATGGCAAATTTATATATTTTTGAAATATGTATTTTATTATAATTTATATAAAATACGCTCTTACATAAAATCAAAATAACACATGTATAAATGTTTGTGAAAATAATATTCAAATATCTCACTACAAATATAAAATACTGTCACAGTACAAATATAACACAATGTCTCTAAAAAAAGAAATCACTCCTGACAGTTGTCATTGCTCGACTGAGATGATGAATCAGAATCGGGTGCAGGAGCAAGTAGGTACGACTAATTGGGTGGTGGGCTCTTCATCTCCTCAATCATCTTATACAAATTCTAAAGAGCAACCTCCATACTCCCCATTTTTTCTTGAAACTCCTTATTTTCTTGATAGAGATTCTGCTCCTCTGATAGTATAGAAGATTAATCACCAACATCGGATGAAGGATAGTAGATTGACTGGGAACAACTCTACCTTCCAAGATTATATATATGGCCAAAGGCTCTCCCCCAAATGCACCTCTCCTAGAGCTCAGTGTCTGCCATCTGTTGAGACTTTAGAGTAGACGTCTCCTTAGGTGTAGATTGAGAGGATCGGGCAATCTGAAAGTCAGTTTACATACACAAATATATCATAGAATAAGTTTAATAATTAAATATGTTAATTATAAAAAGTTAGTAAATAATATAAATATTTAGTAAAATAAATAAAATTTACTTACATAAGTTTTTTTTATCATTGGTCTACCCACACTTCCTCACCACCCTTCTCCTGATATGAGTATGCTTAAAAACCTTTAAAAAAATAGGAAATTCGACCGGTTTCTTTTTCTTGTAATATATAATAAAATTTTTTTAGTTATTTATAACTATCAGATAATTATAAGTTTTTTAAAATAATAAACTTTACCATTCTCATAGCATGCTCATGTGGAGGAATAAAGTCTCATGTGTAGATAGAATTGCCTTTTTCCGAACAGCGGTTCCCTTTATTATGAGATTTTATTTTATTAAACTTCTCTCCTTTCCAATAAATCTGAAACTCATCCCACACAGAAGACCGGATCCAGTCCGGTCTGCCTCTGATCCGAGCATCCTGAAGTATATCAGAAAGCTTATGAGATCCACGAGTGCTGAATATCCGTCTAATGGCTGGCTTGTCTCGTGAATTCCATGTACAACATTTTTGCAAAAAGATGCAAACAAACAATTAACAAAAACTCAAATATTATTACAGAGAATAATATATTTAACCATAACTACATCGGAATATGAACCTGAAACTCATCAAATCACAAATCACGGGGAATTGTCCTCCATGTAAGATAACATGATATAAACTTTTACCGAATCACTGCTATGATAGCATGAGTAGCGGCGGTCGAAAGATGAAATTTGCAAAAATAAAAAGAAGAATCAATACTAGTGATTGAAAAGTTAGAAAGTATTTATCAAAATTCTTGAACAATTAATATTTAACACTTACCCCACATCGCCAATGGACCTAATCAGCGTCTTCCCAGAACTATTACAAGAAAGTGGTAGATGATCCAACCCGAGCATGGTCGGACATAGAAGAATCAGGTATGGGAACAAAGGGAGAAGTGCTATCAGTAGAGGCAACGGTACTGCAGGTAGAAGCCGGTGAAGCGGGTTCTCTAACATTAGATGGAATAAAATGTATTCAAGGGTAGGTATGAACTCAGAAGGCCATGACACAAATTAAAAATGTGTAACCTTGTAATCATAATATACCCAGGTAAGGTCAACAGGCTCCCTAATAATCATTGAAGGTAAGGGGCCAGAAGGATGGTGTGAAGGAGGATCTCGCCGCTTTTTTGAGTGGCCAGTATTTATACACTTACCCTTGTCAAGTTTACGCTTAGAATTTATCTATATTAATAGATATATGTAATTTCTTTGTTTAAATTATATAAGATAAAATAAACTATTACTTAACTTTGAGTAGTAGAGAATAATACAACTTGATTAAATCATTAAATTAATAGTTATAATATTTATTAAATAATATTTTAAAATATATCTCTTTAGTCATAAAATAATATTTAATTCATTCAATTTATTTGATTTTGATTTTTAATTCATTAAATTAATACTTATAATATTTGTTAAATAATATTTTGAAATATATCTCCTTAGTCATTAAATAATATTTTAGATTAATATTTTTATTCATTACATAATATTTTCATTAATTAAATTTATTTGATTTTGAATTTTAAATCATTATATTAATAGTTATAATACTTATTAAATAATATTTTGAAATATATCTCTTCTATAATTTTCTTTTTCTATCTCTTCATCTATTTTTTATGGTTTTCTATCTCTTTATCTAAATAATATTTTGAAATATATCTCTTCAATAAAGTTTCTTTTTCTATCTCTTTATCTATTTTTTATGGTTCTGTTTATCTCTTTATCTATCACTTTATCTACCTTTTTATGGTTCTCTTTATCTATTTATTAAATAATATTTTGAATATATCTCTTTAGTCATTAAATAATATGTTGGATTAATATTTTATTCATTAAATAATATTTTGAAACAGATCTCTTCTATAATTTTCTTTTTCTATCTTTTTATCTATTTTTTATGGTTTTCTTTCTAAAATTTTCTACTTCTCACTTTAAACAAACAAAAGTATGATTATTTATTAGATAATATTTTGAAATATATGTTTTTATTCATTAAATAATATTTTGAACTATATCTCTTCTAAATTTCTTTTTCTATCTCTTTATCTATATTTTATGATTGTCTTTCTAAAATTTTCTATTTCTCACTTTAAACAAATAAAAGTACGATTATTTATTAAATAATATTTTGAAATATATCTCTTTATCATAAATAATATTTTGGTTCATTAAATAATATTTTAATTAATTAAATTTAATTGATTTTGAATTTTAAATCATTATATAAATAGTTATAATATGTATAAAATAATATTTTGAAATATATCTCTTCTATAATTTTCTTTTTCTATCTCTTTATCTATATTTTATGATTGTCTTTCTAAAACTTTCTATTTCTCACTTTAAACAGTAAAATTACGATTATTTATTAAATATATTTTGAAATATATCTCTTTAGTCATTAAATAATATTTTAATTAATTAAATTTAATTGATTTTGAATTTTAAATCATTATATTAATAGTTATAATATGTATTAAATAATATTTTGAAATATATCTCTTCTATAATTTTCTTTTTCTATCTCTTTATCTATTTTTTATGGTTTTCTTTCTAAAATTTTCTATTTCTCACTTTATAGAAATAAAAGTACGATTATAAAATATATAACTTTCTTAATTTATTAAACTACGTATCACTATTAGAAAATAATTTTAAAAAATCCAGATTTTTAAAATGGGTCTAACATACGTGACATTTTAAAAAAATTTTAAGGGATGTTTGTGAGAGTTTTTTAGAATTTTTTCTGTATTTTCTGAGATAATTAATCACTTTCATAGTATTTGAATTGCATATTGTAATTTTTACTTCTAATTTTTAAATTAATAAAAATGTAAAAAGAAACTATTTTTTGAAACCAGGAAAGGGGGTTGTTTTTAATTTTAATTATGTATTTATAATTAAATAAAAATTATTATAAAATAAATTTAGATAATATTATTTTCAAATATTTTTATTGATTTCTGAACTATTTTTAACTTTATGCTTATCTCCTACTATTTGTGCGTCTTCTCAAGCAAATCTATCTTGCCGAGACTTTGGAGAATAGACACCAGCAAGATGCCGATAGGCAGTGACGGCACTAACAGAGGCCGTCGTTGCAATCCTTGTCACGAAGAGGAGGAAAAGTGGGTGCTGTTTGGTTAAGGAAACTCATTTTATATATATATGCGGGCATTTTCCACAGAGAGAGATGGGAGGGGGTGGTCTGTAGAGAGAGTGTGTAGGGGGTTGAAAATAAAAGAGGGAGGATGGGGAAGAGGGGGTGACCAATGCGTCTAGAGAGAGAGAGAGAGAGAGAGAGAGAGAGAGAGAGAGAGAGAGAGTGAGAGTGGGTGGTGGCTTTGTACACATGGAGGGGGAGAGAGAAAAAGAGAGGGCAAGAAAATAAAAGAGGGAGGAAGAAAAAAATAATGAAAAAGAAAAGAAGAGAAAATTTAAGATATTTTGATTTCTTTTAATTTTTCAAAAAAAATACACAAATGTGTACCAAATGCCCATTTTAATATTTTTGAGAACTTTTAACAATGTTTTATAATAAATTTTAATTTTAATTATAATTATTTTCAATCTACTTATAGTTAAAATTCTAATTTTTATTTTTTATAAACATTTGGAAGCACCCTTTAACGGGCCTAGACCATTAAACCCAACCTTACAAATTGAGTCCGAGCCGAAGGTCCATCCACTTACAGCTAGAACCCAAATCACCAACTTATAGCTAGAGGGTCTCTCTCCGTTATATCTAACTTGTTATTTAATGAATGTGCTGTTTATTTTTTTAGAAAAAAAAAATGTTATTGGCTAAGGGCCGATTAACAATAAGATCCAATTTAATCTAAGTCATAAAACACACGTGAGATTTATCTAAATGTTAAAGAGTCCTCTACATACTCCCTTTCATCTACTTGCAAGGAGATCCACTCATCTATTAACTTCAGAAATTAAATCCCTAAATTAATTAATTCACATAATGAATCCTTCAACTTAATTTTTGTCAGGATCAACTGATAATCATTAAATGACAAGATTAAATACTTAATAGTTAATATTAGGTTCAATATGCCTCTAAAGCAACTTGATATAAATTAAATTAAATTAAAATCCTTATAATTATATACAAATGTTTAATCCCCTCAAAACTGATATATATATATATATATAAATAAATAAAATTCTAACAAAAAAAATTAAATAGACATTCTTACCAAAGAAGAACGTGGAAGAGAAAAGCAATCCAGTGGTGTTGAGCGGCGGCGACAATGAACAGATGGCAACGAGAGTGGCCGAAGAAATACAACTTAACTATATATTGAGAGAGAAAATAGAAAGAATGGGAGATACAAAAGTGGGAAATAAAGGGTAGAGCAAAATTTGTAGAAAAAATTACTGACACAACTGTGTTTGCAATTCCATTAATTTTTGCACCTTGAATGACATGTAATCAAATTTTTGACACAAATTTTGAATTACCGATGCAATTATGTTGGTAATTCCCCCATCATCCCACCTTGGCTGTTGTGCCACATGCATTTCCAAGGAAATTACCGACGCAATTGCGTTAGTAATTCCATTAATTTTTGCATCTCGAATGACGTGTAATCAATTTCTAACGCGAATTTTGAATTGCCAACACAGTTGTATCGATAATTTCCTCGATCATCTTGCCTCAGCTACCATGCAACATGCATTTCCAAGGCAGTTACCGATGTAATTGCGTCAGTAATGCACTGATGCATTGAAATTTGATGTTACCAATGTTATTTTCATCAGTAAGGTGAGAACTTACAGACGTAAGGTCATGCGTCGGTAATTACTGACGCAAGTCTGTGCTGGTAAGGATTGACGCAAAGCTGCGTCGGTATATATCGACGGAGTTTTGCATCAATCTATTGTATATTTTATTTTCTAAAAAACATTACCAAAGCATAATATATTGTATATTTTGTTTTCTAAAAAAATTACCGACACAACAATGTGCATTGGTAAATTTCTCTTTTTTATTTTTTTATAACTTTACTGACACACAATTTTGTGTCGGTAAATTTCTCTTTTTTATTTTATTTTTTTAAAACCTTACCAACGCTTTGTTCTACGTTGGTAAATTTCTCTTTTTTATTTTATTTTTAAACCTTATCAACGCATAGTTCTGTGTTAGTAAATTTCCTTTCATTTATTTATTTTTTTAAACTTACTACTACAGCACTTTGCGTCAGTAAATATCTCTTTTTTATTTTATTTTTTAAAAATGTTACGGATGCACAGTTCTGTGTCGATAAATTTGTTTTTTAAATTTGAAGCTATTAAAAATGTTTCCAACGGATTTTTGTGTTGGAAACTACATCGGTAAATATTGAAGTGTCGCTAAATTTGTCAAAAATTATTTCGACACAATTTTGCATGGATAATTGGGTCGGTAAATTTTTTGATGTAAGTTTTCATCAAAAACTTCATTGGTAAACCAACCAATTTTGTTGCGTCACTAATTTTGTGTCGAAGTTGTCAATATTTCTTGTAGATTGAAACTTTTATTTGTTCTAATTAGCCCTTTGTAATTTTTGATTCTTTCAATTAGATCCTTAATTAAACATTTGGTGTTTTACAGGGTTCTAGTCTAACTATCTATATTTATTGAAAACAAATTACTAAAAATATCAATCAATTCATTAAGATCCCAATACCTTAAAAATTAGTTTAAATTGATGTTGTAAAACTCTTTTTTGAAGTGGGTCCTTCTTCATTTAAACTCTTACTAATCTTATGTATGTCTTCTCATATATCCCAAATAATTTTACCGAAATTTTTTTATTTTTATCTTAAAAGTCAAAATAAGTTTTGCTTTAGATTTTTTTGAAATTGAACAGTGTATAACATTTGCGTTTTTGTCTTTTGTTTTTTCTTTTTACGTTTTCTCATTGTTTTATTAAATTTTTTTATTATGAGAGTGATTATATCAATTTACTTGACCCCCAACTTTCCCTCCAACTTGTGCTATTATTTCAACAAGTGTGAATTAAGAAGTATTATGATAAGTTAAGCAACTGTGTCAAATCTTTTACCTATTATTAACTATCGACTACCAATTTTAGGAGGAGACTATCTCATTTTATATTTAAGGAGATAAATGTTATTATGACAATATTTTAGAGGAATAAATTATATTTTTACCCTAAAAAAGTACGTACATAATATATATATATCAATAAATTAAATATTTATTATTTATTATTCACTTTCATAAATATAATTTAATCAAATAACCAAAATTATTATTTACTCACGCTCAAACAAAATTTTCCAGATATACAAATAAAAAATTCAAAAATTTTGAGGAGACCAAATTCTCTAAAACTTGATGTCTTAATTGACTTTCTTCAGAAAAAAACAGTGGCAACCTATAAGTCAAGACAAATTATTGCTAGGAATGCAAGAAAAGTGAAACTCTGCTTTTGTATTTATATAAATTGGTTTAAAAATTAATCAATCAAATATTTATAAATTTAATTCAAAATTAGGTATTTCCTCAAATCTAATATATCTTATAAAATATCATATGAATGCCACAACATATAAAATATATATAACGATATATTTCATTAAAAAATGTTCTAACTTAAATTATCTCCTTTACATTTTTGTGGATAATAGAAGAGTCAATCCATGGGTTTAAATTTTTGTAACCAATTTTTACAAACCGGTAAATTCAGCCAATTAGGAGGGAAGCCATTTCACTTTCACCATCATCAATTTAACGGCCAAGATAAGATTTAGTCAAACAGAAACCAATCTGGCCCCAGCCCAACCATAGATTGAAAATGGGGCGGCGGGACTAATTCCCGGTTCAAGATTTTTATTTACCGGAAATAAACGAATAAATTGATTTAAAAAATTTTAAATTTTTTAAGAAAGAAAATTTGATATGTATTTATTTTGTATTTAAAATTTACTTATTTATTTATTTATTTGTTGGCTATGCATCCTCTCTCCAAACCTTCGACCCTAGAGATCCATATCTGCTCTGGCAGCAGCCTCGGATGCCGAAGCTAGAGGGAAAGACAAGACCAAGGGGGGGAGGGATGTCTGAATCGCTCAAACGTCTAATCTTTCGTTTTGACTAGTTTGAATTTATTGGTAACGGTGGGCCAGGGTTGTATTGTTTCCACGTGCACATAACTTGCTGATTCCGAGATAAGAAGACCTGGCACCATAGCCCAACCACCAAACTAGCCAAACACGACTGGCAGCAGACCGGACCCAGTTGTCTGGCGGCTATTGAATGGCAAATTATTTTTCTGATTATATATGGTCATACAATTTTTACTTTTAATTTTAAAATTTCCTTTTGAGTTTCAGTTTATTAAAATTAAATGTTATTTCTTTTTTTAAAAAAAAATAAATAGGTTTTACTTACTATCTACTTATTTTATTATACTTTTATTTATAATGGGTCGTTTTATTTTGGTAGGGTTTATTATTTAGTTTCTTCACTGTATTAGTTCTGATTATTTTAGAATTTTTATTTCCATAAATTTAGATTTTATAGATAAAGAAATAAAGTAAAACTAAAAAATATAAAATGAAATAATAAAATCTTAAAAAATTATTTCATTTTTATTTAAGTTCAATAATATAATAAAATGTTGAATTATTACACCAATAAAAATGATAAACCCTAAAAAATGGTTAGGGTGATAAAATTATTTATTTATTTTTTCTTGCAATTTTTAAGAAAAAAAAATTACATTTTTTTTAAAGCGACAGATCCTTGAAGTCGCGGAATTCCAAAAACCGTGAGAAGGAAAAGTTGCATGACAAATTAGAAAAGGACTTTCAAATTAAAGTAAAAAACAAAATTACGAGGAAAAAGCTAGCCCTCCCGACGCTGACCCCCTCCCGTCCCATATTAACTTTTAGGCAAAAAAGTGTGTTTAAATAAACACGTGCTTGTTGGGTTTGACGTGATTGATAATTTGGCCTCATGGGTTTCTTCGAATTGCATCCAGCGTTTGGCAGCCGGCGATGAACTCATTCGGTCACGGCTTATTCTATAAGATATTTGAGGTTTTCTTTTTTGTTTTGATAAAAATTTTAAATATTGGCTCTATATATTTTTAATTGTATTTTTTAGCATACAAAGATTTTAATTTTACAAAAAAATAATTAGAAATTTTAAAATTTATTCTTTGTAGTGGTCTCGACCTTTCAATATGTAGAAAGAGTTGTTGTAGTAGAAGGATTCAGAAATAATTAAATTGAGAACTAAAAGGTTTAACTACATTTACTTGCCAATGAAATGCAAAGGACTGAGTCATATATATGTTCAAATAACATAAATATTCTCCTTGTATTTTACAAATTAAGAATAGTAAAGTAAGTCTATAGTTTCTTTTACTTAATTTTTTTTTAAAATAAACGCAAGTTGATGACCTACTAGTACATTAGTCATTAGTTGATTGGAGCAACCAATAAGATGCATGGGAATTCAAGTTCCTTCTACTGCATCAGAGTGAAGCTCTTCAGTCATCATCTTCATGCATTGGGCTAACTGAGACTCAGACTGAAAATACTTCTTCTCCACAGCCATGCATTGAGAGAGAATAGAGAAAGGGAGAGAGAGAGTCAACAAAGGAGTTCATGCAATCTTTTGCTGACCTTCTGAGTATTCAAGCCACCCTAGGGACTTTCATCTGTAAAATTCAAATTAAGCTTCTTTTATAAACTTACATATATTTTTTTGAAAGGTCCGAACCCTTCACTCTCACCACAAATTTTTATTTTTTTTCTAATTCAGGTCGCAATCGCAATCTTTTTGGGTTAAATTGTAATTCTAATTCATCAAATTCAAGTCACAAATCAACAACAGAGGGTGGTGGTGATAAAATTATTTATTTATTTTTAAATTAAAAATTATAATATTTGATTTAACAAACAAAAATTACGTTTTTTTTAAGCGACAGATCCTTGAAGTCGCGGAATTCCAAAAACTGTAACGAGGAAAAGTTACACGACAAATTAGAAAGGGACTTTTCAAATTAACGTAAAAAGCAAAAATTATGGGGAAAAAGCTGGCCGTCCCGACGTTAACCCCCTGCCGTCCCATATTAACTTTTAGTGTACACGTGTTTAAATAAACACGTGCTTATTGGGTTTCACGTGTTTGATGATTTGGCCTCGTGGTTTTCTTCGAATTGCTTCCAACGTTTGGCAGCCGGCGATGAACTCATTCCGTCACGGCTTATTCGATAAGATATTTAAGGTTGTTTTTATTATAAAAATATATTTTTTTATTTTTATTTTTAGCATATCAAGATTTTTAAAGTATCAAAAATAATTAGAAATTTTAAAATTTATTCTTTATAGTGGTCTAGACCTTCCGATATATAGAAAGAATTATTGTACTAAAAGGACTAAGAAATAATTAAATTGAGAAATAAAAGGTCTAACTAAATTTACTTGCCATTGAAATGCAAAGGACTGAGTCATATAAATGTTCAAATAACATAAATATTCTCCTTATATTTTACAAATTAAGAATAGTAAAGGAAGCCTATACATTCTTTTACTTATTTTTTTTTAAAACATAAACAAAAGTTGATAACCTAATAGTACGTTATTCATTAGTTGATTGGGGGAACCAATAAGATGCATGGGAATTCAAGTTCCTTCTACTGCATCAGAGTGAAGCTCTTCAGTCTTCATCTTCATGCACGGGGCTAACTGAGACTCAGACTGAAAATACTTATCCTCCACCGCCATGCATAGAGAGAGAGAGAGAGAGAGAGAGAGAGAGAGAGAGAGAGAGAGAGAGTCAGCAAAGGAGTTCATGCAATCTTTGGCTGACATTCTGAGCATCCACGCCAACCCTGGGGACTTTCACCTGCAAAATTCAAATTAAGCTTCTTTTATAAACTTGCAAATATTTTTCTGAGAGGCCCAACTTCTTTTAGTGAAACGAACAGACCTCTATTTTATGACATAGACATACATAATTAATCACCTTTGCATGGAGAGTGGTGAAGTCGTGATCACCCACAGTGGAAAAGCTAGCACTGACAACTTCAGCTCCTTCATCCTCAAGCACATTAATAACTTCATAAAGCATAAAGTTCTTCAACCCACTCACAAAAAGCACTTGTAGGCTTGAACCCAAGTCTCTCAGCTCCACCACTGGTAACAATCTGGAGCCCAAATGCTTCGTTTTCATTTTTTCTTTGTAATGATTCATGTTATAATCATTTCCTTTATTAGCTTCTGCCTTCATCTTTTTCAACTCTTCAACCCTCTGCTTCAGCTGCCTGATATACTTGGCAGCCTGTTCAAGTTGATCTTGCTGTGATGCCGCCTCCTGAAAATTATTAAAAAATTAATGAAATTTAAAATGACTGTCTTATTAAATAATTTATCAGTTTCACGTATAGCTTATCCATTCGTCTGGACTTTTAAAACTCAGCAAGTTAAAACGAGGAGTACTTGTTAGTATTATCTTAAAAATTTACTTCAAAAGCCGAAACCCAAAAGTCCAGAACTTTGAATATAAGAGATACACGTTAGCACATATGCACCGTGCATGAAAATTAAAGTCATTTCGTTGTCTTTTTGTCTTTTTGGATTGAAGACCTAAAGTTGGAGAGGGGAAAGCTCAGAGTCTAAATGTATCTATACATTGTTTGTGTATTGTTGGGGGGGGGGGGGGAAGAGAGAGAGAGAGAGAGAGACTGAGTGAGTGAGTGCCTTGGAGGGCTTGAAATAGTGAGGAGGGACGAGAGAAGCAAGCTTGAAGCAAAGGCCTTTCATTTGGATTCTCCGGTTCCTCTCCACCACCTTCCGGTCGAGCTTCTCCGGCGAAGTTTTGCTCTTCATCTCCCCTGGCTACTACTCTAAGACTTGACCCCCACAAGAAGAAATAGAAGGAAGAGATTTTAACCAAAAAGGCAGGGAAGAAAACCACTAGCCCTCTGACCTTTATATAGGAGAAATAGAATGTGTTTGTACAAGCACATAACGATGAATTCACAGAGTATGAATGCGAGTAACCACGAACAAATGGGAAGGCTCGGCTGTTAGGTGATGTGGCCAGTGGTGAAGGGCCCCACGGGGAAAAAAAAAGCAAGGAAGAGAAGTATTAGTTCTGTTGTAAGTGATGTGAACCGGAGAGAGAAATTTGACGGATAATTTCTGAATTCAACTTATTAAATGGATTAATTGAAATATTTTATTATAAAATTGGTTATATTTTTATTTTTACTATTTACAAAATTTAAATATATATTTTTTATTTTCAATACTATATAAATTTGTTTTCTTAATTATAAAATCATTGAAGTGGGGTAACCTGTAGCCAGCCGTGCCGTAGGGAGAGGGGGGAAGCACGGACTGACAGACTGACAAGCCTTGAATTACAAACGTGTGAACATAAAGCATCCACACCATCACCGTCCGCTTTCTGGTAGGAAGATGCTTGCCTGTGCTTATTACCAACATTCAGGTCGGTGTATTGGATACGACTGTTTAATTAAATTTTTTAATTTAATAGAAAAATTTTGTTAACCGTTTTCATAATTAACACCTAAGGAAATAATTTGTGTTTTTTTTTCATTTGTATTGAATGCTATTATTAAAATAATTTAAAATTTATTGAATTATAATTACTTTACAATAATAAAATTAATTTTATTCAATTTATTTAACCTTGTATTTTTTAATAAATTTAAATTAAGTTGATATTTTATTTAACACCTCGTATGAAAATGATATTCATGTAGTGTGGTATATGCCTTTGTCTCGCACATTGAATAGACGTATCTCAATTGTTGTGACAAAGCCTTGGCCTAATCATCGTTTGGTAAATTATTCTTAAGTGGATATTTGCAAGAGTTGTTTTCACTATTTTTTTTGTTTTTAATTAAAAAAATTATTTTACCTATTTGATTTTCTTTTCTTTTTTTTTTCTAGATTTTAATAAAAAAA